>CM075440.1:2044000-2073677 GCA_037832385.1 Rhizophora apiculata
GGTGGAGAGATTCGGCTGAATGGTGAAGAGATCTGGCTGGATGGCGTGAGACCAGAAACGTGCGTGAGGCGTGAGACCAGCAAAGGGTGCAAATCAGAAACGTGCGTGAGACGTGGAACAGCAAACCAGAAACGTGAAGCGAGCCGTGAGATAAAGAGACAGGTGAGACCGTGAGATGGTGAAAGCAAGAGCTGTGTGAGACAATTTAGAGAAGGAATTTAGCGAAACATTGGAAAGAACTCAACGTATTTCTAGATTTCTTCAAGAGAGGTTAGAGAGCGTTGCGGTGAACTTCTAAGCAGTAGTAAAACAGCCTTTCAATTCAACAGAGGCAAGACAAGTTAGAAGAAGTGTAGATACAGTAAGTGACACTCTTTGTATTGTACTTACTTAGTATTTGCAATAATGAAAGGAGTAGAAAATTAAGACATCCATTGTAACTGGATTTTTCAAGTATAATGGATAGTCTCGGTAAGGGAGAGTCCCTACTACCGTGGATGTACGTCACGTTGACGGAACCATGTAAATCTCGTGTGTCCTTAATTTGCTTTACGTTCTGTGTTTTGAATTGAGTTGTGAACGCAGTTAAAGTATCAGCTAACCCATAACCTAACGAATGCCTAAATAAGAATATTTGAATTGTCTATTAGGCAAGGTGTCTGAAAGGTGATTTTGGGGACTATTGTGATTAGTAGATAGCAATAGATCTATCTTAGTTGAGTCTGAGAAAGAGTTCACTTTTAAGAAGAGGTTAAAGTTGTTCACTTACCTGTAAATTGCGAATTGTGGTGATATTGATTCACCCCCCCTCTCAATATCACAAACTAATAGATCCTAAAGAGAAGTCGGGAACTTCAGTAGTATAAGTAGTCATCTATGTAAAGAGCCATATAGGTAGCATTCCTTTATGATGTTAGTGACCGCATGTAAAATGCATCTCCAAACAAAAGGTTAGGATCGAGGATGAGAGTGGGCATAATAATTGTGCTATTAAGGGACAATAACTCCTTATGGGTAGATATGAAGGGGAATCATAGTTCCCTTACTTATGTAATGTTTTGCATTTGATAGCACGACTAATGGATTATGGGTAAAAGCTATCGTGATTTACATTGTCAAGGATACAAGCAACTATATATGGTCTATCTACACCCCCATTGAGGTGCAAGGTAAGAGGAGACATAAGCATCACAATGATTTTCAAATCAAGAACACAACATAGAAACCCTTATATTTAATCTCAAGGAAAATTAGAAGTTCTTAAGCACAAGTAGAGAGGGGTTTTAGGGCTAAAAATTTGAAGTTTGGGCATGGACCTCATTAGCCTGTTTGACCCTATCACTACTCATGTGCAATGGCATAATTGAGTGACAACCCCAACAAGTGTACAATATTCTCGAAAAGCTTATTGAGCTAAGGAGCATGTGGAGGCACTCAGAGGAATCACTACTTACATCATCGAAGGTAAAAGATTTCACATGAATTAACCAATGCTTTGTTTAGGACAAGAATTTCATCACCAATACTTGCACTCACACCCTAATGTCTTTGATCAAATGTAAGCTGCTTGGCATATTGGGGGAGAGAGGTATGCATCTCTCTAAAAAGCATTAGGGAATTTGCCTCTATGGTAGGTGATTGCATTGACATAATGGAACTGTTACACCCGCTTCTCAAAGTAAAAAGAAAAAAAGAGTGCTTAGAGTTTTAAATACCCTAAATTGAGAAATTTTCAGTGCCAAGATTTTCATAAATTAAACTTAGACTAGTATTCAACCATTTTATCCACCATTGGTATGACTATCAATAGTATTTACATTACTATTTACACCATGTGCCCAACATTATCCCTTCATATTTCATAAATTTTATTTTTTGTCCATGAGAGCATATCGAACATGTCAGTGTAATACATTATAGGTCTAATAGCCTTTCTTACGTAACTTTTACAATATGCTAAATTTGTTACGGAATAAAAATTGATTTGACGACTAAATTATTAAATTTTATAGGCCAAGTTACATTTGCTCTCTAGTACGATGCTACAGAAGTGAGTCCATGATTTTATCATGGATACTCTTTATGGCTATCATGTTATTGCTTGCAAAGCACAAATAAACCAGTAAAGTTGTAGAGTGTTTGCTACACAATCAAATAATTAACATGCATACTTAATTATATACATAATTTTTCATCAGAAAAGGGTACATCAAAAATTGGTAATCATTTTCATGGATAATCATTCTCTATAAGTTTTTGAATTGTTTGAACTGTTGGAAAGAGTTTACGTTGTAAACTTGATTCTAGGCAAGATCATTTGCATGAATAATCATTTTCTATTTTTTTTCGTACCACTTCCCAGCTTTTTTTTTTTTTTTTCTTTTGATTCCCACGTAGGAGAGATGTTGGATGTAGGTAACTTTTTAGTTTCAGTTTTTAATAGATTTGGATTCAGGGTTAAAATGTGAATTTGCTGAAGCCACTGGACATTTTGTGTGTCCTGTGGTTATTATTGTTGTTGTTGTTGAATAATAAATCCATTAATTTATGTTGAAATTATTAGTTTTTCACTGACTTGGGTTTGGCTGTTGAGAAAGTAGCGGGGGGAAAAAAATTGGTCAATCGTATCTTTGGTTGTTTCCATGGCTCTGCTCACAACTTCAAATCCATTTTCATTGTCAATATTATTTGTACGCATGGCTTCATTTTTCTGCTTTTGTTGTAATCGAGTGGAAATTGCTCCAATTTCATTAATAAACACCCTCAATATTTTGTCCTTTCTAGGATGTGCTATTGCAAGAATCTTCCTCTGCTCAATACTTATTGTAATGGGAAACGTTAAAATGATAGCTTCCGAATTTGAGACAGCCACGAAGGCTGTGAAAAACCGCAATGGGTCTAAAATGAAGACGTAAGTGAAATGGGAAGAAAGCGAGGGAGTTACAGTGGGGGTGTCGTTGATGCGAATTAAGAAGAGGCACAGGGTGTACATGGAGCTGACATGCACCGGAGCAAGCAGAGCGCCCATGTCACCAAGCAACAGGTAACCGAAGGAGTTATCGACAAATGCATTTTTACGTAGAAGAGTTGATTTTTACGGTAACTTTGGTCCTACTTTAATTTAGAAACAGGTGGCGTGTGCATCCCTGGTCTATTTCTGCCAACGATTCATTTTAAGGGAAGAAAGCATCACCCAAAAACCAGTGTACCACATAGCATAGACAATATCAATTGAAAATTTCTCTCCTTCTTGTTTTTCCGTTTCTCTCCTAACGATACACGTAATAAGTCACGCTTATAACGATCACCGTCAACACTACATCAACTTTATAACGATCACCGTCAACACTACATCAACTTTTGTCCGTTCATTTAAGGCCACATGAGCAATGGGCGGTAGTGGGCAATGAGGGCGTGTGTGGTTGTGAAGTTGGGGGGTTCTCTCTCTCTTATCGCTGGGGAAGGGCTCAAATTGTTCCCAGCATTAAGCCAACTTAATGCTCTAATTCGGTCATAACAAAGTTCCCATCAATCTTGGCCTTTAAGGTTTGAAAGAGGCGCAGGTGTATGGTCCTTGCCCCTTCAACTAAACACGATTTTGATGGGTTGTTCAGCTTTTGCATTTGAAGGCACGTAATTCGGTCTACCCAACTCTGGCTTAAACGCCCATTACAGTGAACTGACGTTCCTCGCACGAGTAAATAGAGTTAGTTGGGAATTGCGTTGGGCGCGTGGACGTCGACGTTTAACCAATCCGCTTGGACCAAAATATATATATATATACATATACATGCATATGAATTAAAATTTAAAATTATTAATTATTGTTTTGATTCAATATTTTTTATGAAAAAAAAATTTAACACTCGTAATATTATTAAATTTAAATAATTTTTTTATGGCTCAACCATTCTCGTTGTAATTGAACATATTGAGATGGTTTTAACTTCAAGTCTGAATGATTTACAGCTCAAACCGACCGAAATCGGTTTCATTTAAGTGTTCCCAATAGAACCGAAGCCACGTGTAAGCATAAATTTTTTTCTTATTTTTATTCAAAAGAACAAAAGAGAGTAAATTTAAAAAAAATTTTCTGGGTTTCTATCAATTATTGGGATACAGTCCAATCCACACCACACCGCGGTTCGAAACACACATCGCATCATCAGAGGGTCGCTTGTCAGTAATACGCAGGCCATGCGCACGCATCCGATATTATTCACAGAATCGTTTGGCACGAATCACCAAACCTCAATTAGTGCATAGAAGCCGCCAAATATTTGAAGTAATGAGTTTTTCTTCTCTCGATGTGAAATAGCTAGTGTTCTTTTAACTTGTGAGTATTTTACCACCTCAGTCAAAAATAACCTGAAGGGTAGTCCTCTATATAAATAGCGATGATGAGCCAGTATAATCAATCATCCAGCACACCGAAACAATACTGCCAGTCCCAAATTGCCTTGGAAAGCGTTGCGTTTCTAAATGGCCATCGCCCCGTCTCACCTGTTTGCTTATCCTTCTATTTGCACTCTCACAAAATTGCCACCCACAACAACAACCCCAAGTCATTACAACTGCTCCTTGTCACTTGGACAACCGAGCAACGATAATCATCGCAGCCCATTGTGTTGCAGCGGCGCCGTTCCCCCTATAGTAGTTTCTGATGATCCAACTATCAAGCGGCGATCTGCAGATTACCAACCTTCCATTTGGCACCACGACTTTATCCAATCTCTAACCAATGAATTTGTGGTTTGTGCTATGGCTGACTATATGTTCCGCTAAATATTTAGTTTTAACTCTGACTTCGTCATCTATATAATTCATTAAAAATTATTGGTTATATATATATATAATATAATATAAATCATGCAGGAAGAGTCACACAAAAAGCAGATCAACAGTCTCAAGGAGCAAGCGAGGATGATGCTCCAACAGCCAATGAATCCCTTAGATCGGCTCGAGCTAATTGATACCCTGCAGAGACTTGGGCTGGCTTACCACTTTGGAGACGAGATAAACAGAATTTTGGGCACGTTTTACAGTGACAATTACCGTACTAATTCTAGAGGAACGAACAAAGATTTGCATGGCACAGCTCTTGAATTCAGACTCTTAAGACAATATGGATTCAAAGTACCTCAAAGTATTTTAATAATAATAATAATATTATGATAAAAAATATATTTAATTAAAATATATTTATTTTTATTTTTTATATATTTATATAATTATATTTTATTATAAATTATTTAATTTAATATTTAAAAATTTTAATAATTTTTTATATTATAAATAATAATTATTTTATTAAATATTTAAAAAATAAAAAAAAATTATTAATAAAAATATAAATTATTTATCAAATTGCAGAGATATTCAATAATTTTAGAGATGACGAAGGCAATTTCAAAAAATACTTGTGTGACGACATAAAAGGAATGTTATCCCTTTACGAAGCATCGTACCTATTGGAAGAAGGTGAGAGTATGCTGGAAGATGCAAAAAATTTTGCAGCAAAGCATCTTACGGAGAATCTTAAAGATAAAGAACTTCAATACGAGTCCTTGTTGGCAAGGCATGCTTTGGAGCTCCCATTGCATTGGCGTGTGCCAAGACTGGAGGCCAGGTGGTTCATTGACATGTACGAGATGAAACAAGGGATGAGTCCTCTTCTGCTTAAGTTTGCCAAACTGGACTTCAACAACGTGCAAGCATTGCACCAGGAAGATATAAAATATGCTGCAGGGTAAGCTCATTTCTTATTCTGCTTTAATGAGAGAGCTTTAATTTGAGAGTAATAAATTTACAACAAAGGCAGATTATTGATCTGTTTATAATTTGCTGGGGTTTGAACTAGCACCCTATAACTTAAAATTTCAAGGTCATAATCAATGATATTTCACTGCTTAAATATTTCAAATAATTTATCATATTAAATATATAGAACGTCAACCAAACTTCAAATTTAGGAAAGTTGGCTTATTGGTTTTTCGTCTTTATTCTTGTTTTGGTTTTTTCTTAAATGTTGTATCTATTGGATCTCAAAGTTTAAAATTTTCTCAATAAAAGGTGGTGGAGAAAGATCGGGCTCGGGGAGAAGTTGAGCTTTGCTAGAGACAGGATAACGGAGAATTTCTTATGGACTGTGGGAGTAAGATTCGAGCCTCAGTTCGGACATCTTAGAAGAAAGTTCACGGTGGTCAATGCACTAATAACGACAATTGATGATGTCTATGATGTTTATGGCACATTGGATGAACTTGAGCTCTTCACTGATGCTGTCGAAAGGTCCTTCTTACATTTCTTTTCTTTTCATGTTCAATAATCAAGTAACATGGTTATACAAAACCCTAACCAGGTGCTTGGAAAGACTAGCTATCCACTTTTCTTTAGTAGATCAAAAAAATCAGTCCACACTCTTTAACTTGAAAATTGTGACTAACAATTTGTCATAATTTGAGTAAAAATAAAACTCCAACCTCTCTCTCTCTCTCTCAGAAGTGTTGTGGATCATATTTCATGTCATGGTTTATGGCTATAACAAATGATTACAATTAGTATCTGCTTGTGCAATTTATTTGACATCCAAGATTTGTGACTAATGAATATTCCTACCATTATTTTAGATGGGACGTCAATGTAATGGACCGACTTCCAGAATATATGAAACTGTGTTACTTTGCCCTCCTCAACTCAATAAATGAAATGGCTTACGATGCTCTTAAGGAACAAGGGGTTCACATCCTTCCATACTTAAAGAAAGCTGTAAATTCTTCGTCTTAATTTTTCTACTCCAGAACTTCACTCAATTTCACGAATCTATCCTACCATTAATTATTTAATTTATTTATTCAGTGGACAGATTTATGCAAATCTTATTTGCTGGAGGCGAAGTGGTACTACAGTGGATATAAGCCAACCCTTGAGGAGTACTTGGACAACGCGTGGATATCCATATCAGCTCCTGTGATTCTAGTACACAATTATTGTTTCCTAGCATCTCCAATCACTTACAAAGATATGGAAGCCTTGACTGGGTGCCCCAATATTATTCGGTGGTCTTCAATGATTTTGAGACTTGCAGATGACCTGGGAACATCCTCAGTATGTAAACTCTTTTATATGTTATTAAAATTAATGTTTTGATTGCATCCAATATGCATTCATGCTTTCGTGTGTGTATATACACTAACATTACATTTGGGAAAGGGGAAAGGACAAGAGAAAGGAAAATAAAGGGGGGAGAAGGAAAATAAAGGAAGGAGTTATGCTTATGTTTGAAAAATGATGAACAATGGTGGAGATGAAAATGCTATATAAGAAAATTTCAAAATTTTTGTATCTAATTCACCAAATTCAAACTTTTAACTTAATAAATAAAATAAATAATTTATTTATATTTTTTAATTAATATAATCAATTTTAATATTATTTTCGTTTCTCTCACTTTTTACTTTTTTATAAACAAAAAACTTTTAATTTTTTTTTTAGGAGATGAAAAATTTTCCTTCTTTTTACTTTTTAGTTTTTTCATTTTCTTTTATCTATTTTTCTCTCTTCTTATTTTGTCATTTAAATAAAGATAAAAAATAGTTTATACTTGTTAATTACTATATTTTTTGTTGTGCCATATTATAGGACGAGCTAAAGAGAGGTGATGTCCTAAAATCAATCCATTGTTACATGCATGAGACGGGATCTTCCGAAGAGGAGGCTCGTGCACATATAAGATATTTGATTAGTGAAACATGGAAAAAGATGAACAAAGAGCAAAGAGTCACAGATTCTCTGTTCTTTGAACCCTTCAAGACCACTGCAATGAACTTAGGAAGAATGGCACAATGTATGTATCAATACGGAGATGGACACGGTGTTGTTGATCGTGAGACAAAGGATCGTATACTGAAATTACTTGTACACCCTATTCCTGTGTAATTGTGTATTAATGTATCTTATAAGACTCCCACTTTAAGAATTGCTTTATATTGGTGAACTCAAGTGTACTCATACATGTCTCAAAATGTCCTCTTAATTGGAAATAAAATAGTTAAATTTTAATAATATATGTTATATTTATAAATTAAATTAATTTTAAATTCATATTTTATATTACAAATATTTTTAATAAAAAATAATAATAAATATTGTATTCATTGTCTTCTTCAGGTTATAATTATGTTTCTTATAAACGAAGAACTAAATGTAAATGCTCGGTTATATCATATTTAATTGAAATCTGGCCAATATTTATACAATCGTCCAGGCAGCAGCTGAAAAGGATGAGTGCCTTGTAGTTCAGCCTGGTAAGCCTGATTTCCCAAAAGGCACGGTTGATGACAGAGAAAAAGAGGGGGAAGATGAGTTGACGTATAGACTTTATGAATTAAAAAAAATAATAATAATTTTAAATTTTATTGAGAAGGAAAAAAATATATAAATTTAAAGAATATAATTTTTTTTTATTTTGTAAAACTTATATTCAATTTTTTTTTTTCAAGCACACTAACTTTCTTCTTTCCAAAATCCGGAGAATAATTGTTGTGGGCCAACACATAATTTTAGATTTTAGTTACTTTTGCATAATTTGTACGGACACACTCGATTTGATCAGCGTCTTGCATTGCATCATGCCGTTGGTCCACCCGTCCATTGGCCAAAGCGTCACCAGAAAGTCCAAGTCAAGCTTAAAGTATTATCGGCTGATCTCAAGCCGTAACTTTGTACAAGAAAATTCAATCGCTCATTTTAAGAATTGGACTATTTTCACACAATCGACCCACGGCGACTCATTTTAATCTTACTAATCTTAAAAAAAGAAATCGATAATATCAATTTTTTTTTATAAATTTTAAAATAAATTTTTTCAAATTTTATTATAACTACTAATTAAATGGTATGGATGAATAATTAAAAGAATTTCAATAGATTGTTATACACGTTAGACCAAGTAGGTTTATCACGGAGAGTTTCAATCCTTTATATTGCCTCCTCTAATTAGAAAGCAAGTGTATGGCACAATACATATGTTTTGCATGAGGTGGCTGGTTGATAATTGGATTGAGTAAACCTTGTAATCATAAAACTAGCATCAATTAGTGCATTCTAATATGAATTTATATGCAAATGATAATTTAATTTCAAGACCAATAATACTACCTTTTGTTGATTTGACACAATTCCCCAACCATCCCCATTGACCATTCCAAAATCTAATTTTAGTAAGGGAACCATGTCCAAGTCTTTGCGGACTCACCGACAACAATTACCCGCGCAATTGGAGACATTTTGTTACTGGCATCTTGGCCAACTAAATTAATATTTCCCTCTTCACAACCCCCTTCAAAAAGCAACCATCAACACCAATGACCTTCCTGCATCCAATTAAAATGCCTTTTTTATAACAATTAAATGCAAAATACATCTTGTTAAACATAGGGAACCCTCTCTTAAATTCATGTCTGATGTCGAACAACTGCACTATTGTCCCTCAATTGTTTCTCTCTATTTCTCCTTTGTAATCCCACAGCTTACCATATTCCTTTTTGGCATCTCCCCTTCAATTTTCAATAACCAAATTTTTGGCTCTGTGACAAACTTCTAATCCCTCTTTTTTTCTCTCTCTGTTTTTCTTTTTGTTTTTTTCTAGCCATAGCATAATCCCTCTTTGTTAGTTGCCGCAGGTGGGAACGCTATACATTACCTTCTTCATGGTTATCATCATAAGTACCCCATGGATGGTCTAAGTTTCCACCAGCTGCAATAGCTATTCTATGTGTGCCCTAGAGGTCACAGCTTCAGTCATTTGTTACAGAGAGATGGCTCTTTGGAAGAGCTAACTTTAGGTCAAAGCCTTATACTCAAATTCTCGAGTCAAAATAAGCCTCTTATCATAGGCTACAAAATCGAGTCAGTAACTCATTTGTTATGCCATGTGGTTCATTTCGGTGTTATGGTTCTTGTTGGAATAAACGCACTTGATCTCCTTCCCACAGAAAAGAGGAAGATTGTGAAACTATGATGGTAGTTGCTAGAGAAGGGGTTAACGAAGCAGCATCAGTTCATTTGACATTCTGATGTTCGACAGTGGCTGCTCCTTGCGCGTTGATTTAACATGGTTTTCATATTTTCGGAACCAAAGCATTGATTAGTGATGCAATTGCCACAAAGAGAAATGGTTGGTGTGAGTATTACATTAACTGTGAATTCTGTACTGGTGAATTATGAAGATCTGTGTTTTCAAGCTCTTTAAATAAGTGCAAATTAGATGACATATGGTGGGTGTAACCATTGTTCACTAGCCTTGTGTCAACAACATTGCTATAAAGGCAATTGGTAGCCATAAACAACTAGTCTTCAACTCCTTGATCTTCATCTGGAGATTGTGCATTCTACATTTACTAGTCTCCTTGTACGTACTATTGTTGTTTTCCTTTGTGCCAACATATTTTTTCAAAGTGACCTTTCTTGTAGTAAATTTTGCATACAAATTTTGGTCTTTTCCAATAGAATTTTGCAAGATGATTGACCTTCTTGCAAAATTCAAAAGATGATTGGCCTTCTATTTTGCTTGAATTTCTAGCTTTTCTCTCTTGTTTGCTAGTTTGTTTCTTCTTTTGTTGTTGTTTTCACTTGAGTTTGACTTGAAAAGCCTCTTCAGAAGTATCCTCTTGTCTTAAATGTCTTCTTTGTTCTTGTGCTTAGAGTGAATTGATAAGTTTTACAAGGCTGACGGTGTTCAAATCCTTGGACTCTTCCAAGGAAGAGAATTTTGTGAAAGGCAGCCAACAAACCTTTGGAGGAAAAAAGGCAACATTATGGTTCTTTTTGATGCAAGTAAAATTGGTAGACAAAATACTTTATTGATCAAGTCAAAGGGGATATTGTTTAGGTCACATTTAATCCATTGAATCCTCACCTTTAATTTGTTACCCACCCTCAAAAATTGTCGATATCTTCTTAGAAGTAGATCACTGTAGGGATATGCTCACATGTGATGGTTTTGAAGTAGAAAGAAACAAAGGGAGTGTTACATTGGAACTGTTTAGTTTGATGAAATAAAATCAGAGGCTACCTTCATATGCAAAAGCAAGTTTCTTTGCACTTTATAAGATAGGATTGTTCTTTAGATGGCTTAGAGACCGTCATATTTCCATCGAACAAGAGAGATAGGCAAACTTCGCCAATCTGTGCCCATAGGGATTTCATGTTTAATTGAACCCACAAAGTTTTTGAATTGTTTTAATTGTTGGAAAGAGTTTACGTTTTGTAAACTTGATTCTAGTGAAGATCATTTGCATGAATAATCACTTTTTATTTTCTTTCATACCACTTCCCAGCTTTTTTTTTTTAATTTCTTTTGATTCCTACGTAGGAGAGTTGTTGGATGTAAGGAATTTCTAGTTTTTGTTTTTAATAGATTTGGATTTAGGGTTAAAACGTGAATTTGCTGAAGCCATTGGACACTTTGTGTGTCCTATTGTTGTTATTATTGTTGTTGTTGTTGTTGTTGTTGTTGTTGTTGTTTTTGTTGTTGTTGTTGTTGTTGTTGTTTTTGTTGTTGTTGTTGTTGTTGTTGAATAATAAATCCATTAATTCATGTTAAAATTATTTGTTTTTCACTGTCTTGTGTTTGGCCGTTGAGAAAGTAGCGGGGAAAAATTTGGTCAATCTTTCCTTTAGTTGTTTGCATGGCTCTGCTCCCGACTTCAAATCCATTTTCATTGTCAATATTATTTGTGCATCAGGATGCATGGCTTCATTTTTCTGCTCTTGTTGTAATCGAGTGGAAATTGCTCCAATTTCATTAATAAACACCCTAAATATTTTGTCCTTTCTGGGATGTGCTAGTGCAAGAATCTTCATCTGCTTAATACTTATTGCAATGGGAAACGTTAAAATGATAGCTTCAGAAGTTGAGACAGCCACGAAGGCTGTGAAAAACCGCAATGGGTCTAAAATGAAGATGTAAGTGAAATGGGGAAGAAAGAGAGGGAGTTACAGTGGGGGTGTCTTTGATGCTAATTAAGTAGAGGCAAAGGGTACATGGAGCTGACATGCACCGGAGAAAGCAGAGCGCCCATGTCACCAAGCAACAGGTAACCGAAGGAGTTCTCGACAAACGCATTTTTACGTAGAAGAGTTGTTTTTTACGGTAACTTTGGTCCTATTTAATTTAGAAACAGGTGGCGTGTGCATCCCTGATCTATTTCTGCTAACGATTCATTTTAACGGAAGAAAGCATTACCCAAAAGCCAGTTTACCACATAATATAGATAAAATAAATTAAAATTTTTCTTTAATTTTTTTTTATTTATTCATAATTTTTTTATTTAAAATTTTTTATATAAATTATATAAAAATAAATTTAATATAAATTTATATCAGTGATATTATTATAATAAATTATTATTTTTTTATTAAAAAATATTTTTAATAAAAAATTAATATATATAAAAAATTTAATTAAATAAATAATAAAAATAATAATAATTAAAATAAAATAAAAATTATATTTAATATAAATTAATATAAGTAATATTTTTATAATAAAATATTATTTTTAATTTATTTTTTTATAATAATTTATCAAATAAATAAAATTTAATTAAATAATAAAATAAATTAAAAATTATATTAAAATTAAATTTTTTTACGTTAATTAATATAAAATATATTATGATAATTAAATATTATTTTATATATATAAAAATTATTTATTAGTTTTATTTTTAAAATATAATTAATTTTTAAATTTTTTTAATATTTTTTATTATAATTTTAAAATAAATATATAATAATTTTATTTAATATTTATTTTATTTTAAAATTAAAAAAATTAATTTAAATTAAAATAATAATAATAATTTATTACAACTGTGAAGTAACTAAAATATAAAATGTAAATGAATTTTTTATTCATTAAGCAAAACCGCCCGCTAAAATGTTTTGCTCATGTGTATTTTCAATAGGACATGTTAAGAACATGCTCGGGACTGGACACACTCTCATAATGAGGAATTTTCTAGATTGATTAGACATTTTGAGAGTGAAACACATGGAAAGGCCCGCCGCCCCGACAGAGGGCGTCGCGGGTGAGAGCCACCGCCAATATTTGAAGTAATGAGTTTTTCTTCTCTTGATATGAAAGAGGGCTTGGAAGTCCGAACTTTGGGCCATGGCAGCATAATTAAGAATCCTACAAAGAACTTGGCCATTAGCTAGTGTTCTTAACTTTTGAGTATTTTACCACCTCAGTCAAAAATAACCTGAACGGCAGTCCTCCATAAATAGCGATGATGAGCCAGTATAATCAATCATCCAGCACAACGAAAAAATACTGCCAGTCCCAAATTGCCTTTGGCAACGTTGGGTATCTAAATGGCCATGGCCCCGTCTCACCTGTTTGCTTTTCTTTCTATTTGCACTTTCACAAAATTGCCATCAACAACAACAACCCCAAGTCATTACGACTGCTCCTTGTCGCTTCGACAACCGAGCAACCGTAATAATCGCAGCCCATTTTGTTGCAGCGGCGCCGTTCCCCCTTTAAATAGTTTCTGATGATCGAACTATCAAGTGGCGATCTGCAGATTACGAACCTTCCATGTGGCACTACGATTATATCCAATCTCTAACGAATGAATTTGCGGTTTGCGCTATGGCTGACTATATGTTCCGCTGGATATTTAGTTTTGTCACTGGCTTCGTCATCGATATAATTCGTTAAAAATTATTGGTTATATATATATATATATAAAGCAATCTAACAATTTCAATAAAGTTAACGAGACGGCAATAATTTTTGCAAACTATGAAATTTTCGTCGAAACCACAATTTTTATGAAATCATATTCATTGATACCAACTCTATTAAATTAGATATCACATCCAAAATAATAAGATTGAATATTTAACGCTCTAAGTTATAAGAGTGCTCCATCCATTTGAATGACCAAATCACTAATCCACTTAAATATCTTTCAAATAATTTGTTTATCAAAATTCTAATTTGACCCAATATTTCTTTTATTGGGATTACAAACAAGTATGATTAAATGTCCTTTATTTCCAAAACTCTTAATTCAAACATTCCTAATTATTCTTTTAAGAAACCTAAATAATAATCAAATTTCCCCTCTGATTTGTTCATTGGTGGTCCTAGTTTGGACCGGTCCATCAAATAAGAAGTAGAGACTGAGCTATCTCCCAGTAATTGTCATTCAGTGTTTGCCAGAGTTGCTTTCAGTGAATAGATGTATTCTTCTTGTGATTTGGATCCTGCTAATTGGGCTTGTGTTTGGGCCTTATAGGCTAGGAATTGAGAAATGGAGGCCTCCACTTTGTTGGATTAGGTTGGATGTTAGTCAAACCATTCCAAGACTCCTCTTGGATGGGCCTTTTATTGGCAGGCTTCAAAAAATTGCTGTCAGAACTTAACTTTATAGGCTCTTCCTAATACTGGGGTGGCCGTCATTGCATCAGGCTGGAACTAAAAGTCCCACATACAACACCAGGGTAGCCTGAAGTAATAGCAAAATAGTAGAAGTATGAGATATGCCTCCTCAGTTTTAGATAAAGCATATTTGTTAGCAAAAAGTTGGAATCCCTCTTGGATAGGTTTAGGAAAAATTTGACGGATTGGTCCAAACCAAGACCACTAATGAACAAACCAAAGAGGAAATTTGATTATTGTTTGGGTTTCCCAAAAGAATAACCAGGAATGTTTGAATTGAGAGTTTTGGAAATAAAAGGCATTGAACCATGCCTGTTTGTAATCCCAATAAGAGAAATACTGGGTAAAATTGGAGTTTTGATAAACAAATGATTTGAAAAATATTTAAGTGGATAAGTGATTTAGCCATTCAGATGAATAGAGCACTCTTATAATTTGGAGTGTTGAATAACCAATCTCATTGTTTTGGGTGTGATTTCTGAATTTGGCAGAGTTGGTATCAATGAGTATGGCTTCATAAAAATTGTGGGTTTGATGATGATCCCATGGTTTGTAAAACCAATTTTGAAAAAGTTTTTGGGCACACCTTCGTAGGTGTTCATGATGATACCCTGTTTCAATAAGTTCAAGGGTCTAGAAAGAGGGTTTTTTGAAATAGTAAGGTGTTTGAAATGTTTTTGGAGGGGCTTGGGAAACTGCTACCTCTTTGAAAAATTGATTTGAAAAGGGGATGGTGAGACCATGACCACCTCCTTTTGTGATGGTGGAACCATCGTTTGTTTTGGAGGTGATAATGTTATCACCTGTTTGTTTTTTAATATAGCCTTCTTCTTTTTGGAGTTGTCTGATGAAGAAGGTGGAGTGGGTCTCCTTTTGGATTTTGTTGTGGATTTGTCTTCATTGAGCTTTTCAAGTAAGGCCTTTAGAATCTTTTTTGCTATTGGGCTGAGTTTGTCAAAGCTTAGTTGGCAAGAGTTGGAAGATTCCGAAGAATTAATTGAGGCTAGTTTTCTTAGTTGGGCTATTTGTTTGGTGTCATCATTAGAGTCTGGGTGACTATATATATCAGCCCATGTTTGAATTTTGGCATGTGTTTTTTTGTAGGAAGGTCTGGGTATTAGTGTTTCCTTGTAGAAATTCCCTTGTAAGAAAATCAGGTAAACTGTTAGAAAAACCTTTAATAAATTTAATATCAAAATTATAAATACTCAAGATTGCTTGCCATCTGGCAAAAATTTGTTTGGAAAAAAAATTTTGAACATCTTTTTATAAAACAAATTTTGTAATTTGACAATCAATTTGTAAAAGAAATTTTTAATTTAATAAATTGTTTTAAAATTTTGAAATACATAAAACAATAGCTAAAATTTCCTGCTTGATAGTGGAATACTTTCTTTGGCACTCATTCCAGTGTTTTGATGTAAATCTCACCAGTTGCTTTTGCTGTCCTTTTACTTGTTTGACGATTCCCTCATACCCTTGGTTAGATGCATCAGTTTCTACAATCTTGGGAAATGTTGGGTCGGCAAGGTGCAGACATGGTGGAGTATTGACTTGGGATTTAATGGTCTGGAACAATTTGTGTGAGATCCTCAGTCCATGGTTTGGAAGCTTTTTCTTTTGGATTTCACATTTTTATCGATCCTGTTTCTTTCAAGCAACTTTAGAGCCAACTATAAACTCTTGAGATTCAATCATAGATTCAAACACTCTGTGTCCAAATTGAACAAACAATTTGTTCTGACATTCCTAATGCCTTTTGGCATAGACAAAACCATGTTGTAACCTTACCTTATGCCAAAGACTTCAGTGAAAGACAAATTCCCACCAAAGCCCAGCCTATACAAATGAATTCTAAACTGGTTAAACATTGTAAACAGGAAATTAACAGCCTACTTGACAAAGACATCATCAGACGTAGTCAATCACCATAGAGTTATGCAGCCTTCTACGTTAACAAGAATGTTGAAGTCGAACGTGGTGTTCCTCATCTAGTAATCAACTACAAACCTTTGAATGATGCTTTGAAATGGATTAGATACTTTATTTCAAATTAAAAAGATTTATTGCAAAAGACTTGTGCATGCTAATATTTTTTCCAAATTTGATATGAAATTAGGATTTTGGCAAATCTAAATTCATGAAAAAGACCATTACAAAATTGCTTTTACAGTCCCATTTGGCCAATATGAATAGAATGTCATGTCATTTGGACTTAAAAATGTACCCTCTGAATTCCAACGCATCATGAATGATATTTACATAAAATTTAGAACTTTCTTGTTGCTGTTGGGTTTCGCTCTCTTTTCATAGCAGAAGAGGAGCCTGCAATTATTTGTTAAGTCGGATATTTGGACAAATTTTCTTTTAGTGGAGTAATTGGCAGACAAATGCTTTTGAGTTGACAAGCAGAGATGCTTTGGGTAAAGTAAATTTACTTCGGGTGAAAGAACATATTCCCTGACATTTTACTTTACTTTTTTTTTTTCTTCTCTTGGCTTTCGGCGGATGATTTGCTAGGTTTTTGTTGTTTTGTTGATCTGGTGTCTTCTAGAGGTTCGTAGATATAATTAAATAGATCATAGTTGGCCGGCGGGTCATAAGAAATAGAGGCTCCCAGTAATTGTCATTTAGCATTTGCCAAAATTGCTTTCAGTGAAGAGATGTATTTGAACGAATTCAAAAATGATAAGTTGGCCAAGAATTTGGGTATGAATACCTTGATGGGTTACACTAAATGGCTTGATAAGATTTAAAAATGAAGTGCCAAGAATAACCTTCTGTTTGAGATTTTGAACAAGAATAAAAGAAGTTTCAAGGAATTACCTTATTGGCAAACTTGTACTTCCGTAAGTTTGTAATTAACGACCAGTTGGTGGTTACTGGCTGATTTTAATCCTTTAATAGTTTTCTCAAAATATTTTGTTGGAATGAGACCTTCTTGGATGTAGTTAAGGTCAGCCCTGTATCAAGTAATACAATAGCTTTTAAAGAAAATTGGTTAGTAATTGGATATTGACCAGGCATTTTTAGATTGTGATTTTTGTTAAAAGAAATAGAAATTCATTGTTTGGCTCAGAGGGTGCCTTAAGTTTAGGAGGTCTAGTTTCAGGAGTGCTAAGAGAGTGGTTATGTACTAGATTCAGTAGGGATGCTAGTGTTTTTTTGGTCAATAGTTTATTGTTGTTTGATTTGGGAGATTTTTGTTTTGAGATGGTTTATCTCTGCTTTGAGGTCATTAATGGTTATAGGTCTGGTTTGTGACTACTCAAAGTGGTCAAATATGTTTTGTAAATCATAATGTGTTTGGGTTTGCTGAAGTAATTCATTAGGTTTAGAGGAAGATGGGGCTTTTAAAAGCTTTTTAAGGAAAAGGGTTTTGGTATGATCATTACCTAAATTGTCAAGAATGTCAAGAATTTGTTCTTTATCGTGTGTTAATACAAAGGTATCCTTTTCTTTAGACAAAGTTAATGGATTGGTATTATCATCCAATTGGAGGCCTGCCTCATCTTCAAAAGAGACTCTGGATCCCTCTGAGCTGCTGTCTTGGAGCAAAGTTTGAAGTTGGGTATGGATTTGGTCAGTAAGTTCTAAGGCTTGGAATTTTGTATTGAGTTCATAGTAACAAGTTATATGTCCAGGTTTGCCACACCAATAGCAAATGACTTTGGGCTTTTGATCTGTGGGTTGATTGGCTTGGTTTTGAATAAGAGGTTTTAAAAGTTTAGTAAAGACCTTTTGTGACTTAGTTGGTTTATTTCTAGGCTTTTAGTAAAATGGGTTATTGGAGCTGGGTCTATTTGGTTTGGGTTTGGACTTTCTTTTGACCTTTTGTTTTTGGTATAGGTTGTCATCAAATTGAGCACAGAAGGATCCAAGCCTTTTGGCATTTTGGCATAGACAAAACCATGTTGTAACCTTACCTTATGCCAAAGACTTCAGTGAAAGACAAATTCCCACCAAAGCCCAGCTTATACAAATGAATTCTAAATTGGTTAAACATTGTAAACAGGAAATTAACAGCCTACTTGACAAAGACATCATCAGACGTAGTCAATCACTATAGAGTTATGCAGCCTTCTACGTTAACAACAATGCTGAAGTAGAACGTGGTGTTCTTCATCTAATAATCAACTACAAACCTTTGAATGATGCTTTGAAATGGATTAGATACTTTATTTCAAATCAAAAAGATTTATTGCAAAAGACTTGTGCATGCTAATATTTTTTCCAAATTTGACATGAAATTAGGATTTTGCAAATCTAGATTCATGAAAAAGACTGTTACAAAACTGCTTTTACAGTCCCATTTGGCCAATATGAATAGAATGTCATGCCATTTGGACTTTAAAATGTACTCTCTGAATTCCAACGCATCATAAATGATATTTACATAAAATTTAGAACTTTCTTGTTGCTGTTGGGTTTTGCTCTCTTTTATAGCAGAAGAGGAGCCTGTAATTATTTGTTAAGTCGGACATTTAGACAAATTTTCTTTTAGTGGAGTAATTGGCAGACAAATGCTTTTGAGTTGACAAGCAGAGATGCTTTGGGTAAAGTAAATTTACTTCAGGTGAAAGAACATATTCCCTGACATTTTACTTTACTTTTTTTTTTTTCCTCTCTTGGCTTTCGGCGGATGATTTGCTAGGTTTTTGTTGTTTTGTTGATCTGGTGTCTTCTAGAGGTTCGTAGATATAATTAAATAGATCATGGTTGGCTGGTGGGTCATAAGAAATTGAGCACAGAAGGATCCAAGCTCTCTCTTGGTTTGCTACTTTTCTTTCTTAATTTGCTTTTGCAATCAAAGGTCACTGCAAATCTGTAATCCTTCTTTTTGGATGAAACTTGTTAATTCGCCATAAGAAAGAATATCATATGGGATGTGCTTATTGTATTGGTCATAAAATTTGTTTCTAACTTTATCACCCAAAAGCTTAGAAAGACCAACAATAAATTTTTTTTTCCAAAAATTTTGGTTGGTATCTTTTTATTGCATGACACGAGTCAAGAAAGTATCTTTGTATTAGCAAAAATTATGTAAATATTTGTATTTTAAATTTAAAAGTAGTTCAATACTTTTATCCTTAAAATGGGAAGGATCCCTAATAAAATGTTTAGTAATGGTGAAAATAAGGGTTGTTACTGCATCATTCAGGAATTGGATGATGTTGTTCGTTCGAAGATAAGTTGCTGATTTGTGTCCCTTCTGATTCTGGTAAAAGTTTCTTGTCTGTTTTCTGGTGAGAGTATGTTGTTCCACCATCCTTTGAGTTACCCAGAAAGTCTTGCTACAAGGATTTCTGCAATCGTTGGATCTAAAGTTTGATTATGAGTACGATAAGCGTTAGTAACCATAGTCATTAGTTGGAGTAGGTTTAGAATTTGGTATTCAGAAAATCCATCAATGTTCCATTCGAGGATGATGCTCCAACAGCCAATGAATCTCTTAGATTGGCTTGAGCTAATTGATACCCTGCAGAGACTTGGGTTGGCTTACCACTTTGGGGACGAGATAAATAGGATTTTGACCACATTTTACAGTGATAATCACCATACTAGTTCTAGAGGAATGAATAGAGATTTGCATGTAGCAACTCTTGAATTTAGACTCTTGAGACAATATGGATTTAATGCATTTTAAGGTATTTAAAAAAAATAATTTTATAATTAAGAATATATTTAATTAAAATAGATTTATTTTTTTTATATATTTATATAATGATATTCTATTATATTATAAATTATTTAGTTCAAATTTTAAAAATCATAATAATTTTTTACATTACAAATAAATATACAATTTATCTATCAAATTGTAGAGATATTTAATAATTTTATCGTCGATGAAGGTAACTTTAAAGAATACTTATGTTATGATATAAAGAGAATATTATCTCTTTATGAAGCATCATACCTATTGGGAGAAGGAGAGAGTTTGTTGGATGATGTAAGAAATTTTGCAGTAAAGCATCTTATTGAGAATCTTAAAAATAAAGAACTTCAATACAAGTCCTTATCGGCAAGGCATGCCTTTAAGCTCCCATTGCATTGGCATACGCCAAAACTAGAGGCCAAGTGGTTCATTGACATATACGAGATGAAACAAGGCATGAGTCCTCTTCTACTTAAGTTTGCTAAATTGGACTTCAACAATGTATAAGCAGCATACCAAGAAGATTTAAAATATGCTTCAAGGTAAGCTCATTTCTTATTTTGCCTTAATGAGAGGGCTTTAATTTGAGAGCAATAAATTTGCGAGGAAGGCACATTATTGATTTGTTTATTATTCGTTGGGGTTTAAATAACACCTTGTAGCTTAAAATTTCAAGTTCATAGTCAATGATATTTCATTAATTAAATATCTGTTACCTTCATTGACCAAGGATCTTGTCATCGCGTAATTCACAGGAAAGTCTGGCTCTATGAGTCGTCCCTTCCCTTTATTAGGGTTTTTTAGAATGACCTATTTTTATAATAAAAACTTAGCTCATCAAAGGGAGACTAAAATGTTAGGCCTCGTTCAGAGAGAAAACCCAATCTTTAGGTTAACAATAAAATTTAGCTTGTTATTTTATTAGTTACTAGGTCCTTTAAATAGGACAAGTTTGTTAAAAATAAGAAACTTATAATTTCGGATCTAAATTTTGAAATTTAAGGAACAACCTAACCTAAGAGATAAGTCTCTAGCAAACCAAACAACTTAAAGATAAAGTAGAAAAATAATAACTTAAACTAGAAGTTAATTAATGCATCTTTTATACACGCATCCAACAAATGAGTTCATAATATCACCCTCCCCTTAAAGAAAGAGCTTGTCCTCAAGCTTAAAGGCTAGATATGCATTGCAGAATTGATCTAAGATTCC
Organism: Rhizophora apiculata; assembly: GCA_037832385.1. Taxonomy (NCBI): domain Eukaryota; kingdom Viridiplantae; phylum Streptophyta; class Magnoliopsida; order Malpighiales; family Rhizophoraceae; genus Rhizophora; species Rhizophora apiculata. The sequence continues at coordinate 2,065,327 of CM075440.1, forward strand.
CAAGTTGAGTTAGCAACATCAGTTCTGGTCCAATGGACTAATAGTTCCTAGTTACCACGATTTGGATGAGCTCGCAAAATAGCAATAGGAGTTGGGATAACCTGACCATTGTTAACTGGAGGCAGCGATGGAAAAAGAGTAGGTGGCACGCCTTTAAGTGGTTTCAAAAGAGAGACATGGAAGACATTGGAGCTTGGAGTTGGCCAGTAATTGGAGCTTGTAAGATATAGACCCATATAGTTCATCCAACAACTCATCTACCATTAGGATAGAAAATTTATCCTTCACAATTTTGGCACTTAACTCTTTATAATCAATACAAAACTGCCAAGACCCATCATGTTTCCTAAATAACAACATGGGTGAGGAGAAGGGGGATCTAATTGGCCAAATGATCCCTTGCTACAACATTTGTGCGCATTGCTTCTCTATCTCATCTTTCTGAAGGTACGGGTATCGATATGGTCATGCCACTACTAGACCTGAAGCAAGCTCAAGGCAAATTCGACGATAACAATTGTAAATTGGGGGCAAACCAGTTGGTTCTTGAAATAAATCAGCAAACTCAGATAATAATTGTTCAAACTGGGCATGACGAGAATCCATTTGTTTGAGCGAATGAAGGTGTGCTAGTTTGGTGTTTGTAGCCCATGGAGCACAATTTGTCTTTCACTAGCATCAAAGTTTATAGTGAGAGAGGTAAAATCCCAAAGTATTGGTCCCAATGTTTGGAGCCATTTAATTCCTAACACTAAATCAAAACCAGTTAGGGGAAGTATAAAAAAATCAGCAAAAAAGTTATTATTATCAATTGAGAAGGGAACCTTTCGGCAAAGGCCGCTGCTGCGCACATCCTCCCTATTTGCCATTGATATAGCCATGCAAGAATTTGGTTGGACTTGTATCCCAAGGTATTTGGCTACTGTTAAACTAATAAAATTGTGGGTACTCCCCAAATCTACTAACCTGCGTAGTGGTAAGTCTTGGATAAATTTGCATTGTAATTGCCCCCTTTTGTCTTGTAATGGCATCAAGTGAAATCTTCGGTTCCACCTCAGGCTCAAGTGCTAATTCCTGCCTATTCTATTCAAGCCAACTTAAGCCAAAAAAGCTTTTGGTGTACTGCTGAATAGAGCTCACCATAATTATAACAAAAGCCCTTGTGCCCTTCTTTCTGCCATCTTAGCCCTTATCAGTTTTTTAATGAAAGGCAAGGAAGAACTTATAATTTTGTTGTCAATCTACACTCTCAGACTAGTGTTGTTCCTGATTAGAGGTGTTGTTTATGTCGTGTTAGATGAAGGAACGCCTTAGTTGCCTTGCCACATCCTCTTCTTTTGTACGAGTTCTTTGCAACACCTTTTGTTTGGCTTCAAAGGCTCTGGCTAGATTCATGGCATAGGCTAAATTAGGTGGTGCGTGAAGCTCCATATCCAAGCGAATTGAATCGAACAATCCTATAGTGAATAAACTTACATGCTAGTTTAATATGACGAATTGGCTTGCTCATGCCAATCACTCCTGCAATCGGCTCTGATAATCCTCAACTGACCTCATTTGTTTAAGATTGACCTGCTCCCCTAAGGGGTTGCTACGTGCCAGAGGGTCAAATCAAAGCAAACAGTACTCCTTAAACCTATTCCAATTGATTGCAGGTTGCTCAGATTCTAACTGGTGGTACCATAATTGCGCCTCCCCAAGGAGATGGAATGCGGCTAGCCCCACCTTGTCTACTTCTATTGTGTACTGATTAGCAGAGAACTTTTCACATTGATGTAACTAGATTAGGGGATCTTCTGCACCGGCATAAGTTGAGAAATCTAACTTTGTGTATTGAGGCACCATTCCCCCGTTGATTGCCACACTAGCCCCTATTGTTGGATTGCTTGCGTTAATCATAAGGGGTCTGTGCTCTTGTGGCGGGTTATGGCTTACGATTTCTGATTCCACATGCATACTTTTTAGGAGGCTTGCCATCATCTCTTTTAATTGCAATGAGAGTTTTTGCATTTGATTTCCTAGCTGTCGCTTTACCTCAGTAACCTTAGCATCACTTGCGGCTTGTGCCTCTTTGAGGTGTGTGCATAGTTTGTCCTTGATTTAAGAGTTTCCCATTGTGTTTGGCTTTGATACCAATTTATTGCAATCTTTGACCAAAGATCTTGTCACTGGGTGATTCACAGGAAAGTCCGGCTCTATGAGTCGTCCCTTCCCTTTATTAGTGTTTTTTAAAATGACCTATTTTTATAATAAAAGTTCAGCTCATCAAAGGAAGACTGAAATCTTAGGCCTCGTTCAGAGAGAGAACCCAATATCTGAGTTAACGATAAAATTTAACTGTTATTTTATTAGTCATTAAATTCTTTAAATAGGACAAATTTGTTAAAAATAAGAAACCTATAATTTTGACTCTAAATTTTAAAATTTAAGAAATAGTTTAATTTAAAAGATAAGTTTTCAGCAAATCAAATAATTTAAAAATAAAATAAAAAAATAATAATTTAAATTAGAAGTTAATTAACACGTCTTTTATATACATTCCCAACAAATGAATTCATAACAATATCTCAGACAATTTATCATAATATATACACAAAATGTCAACTAAACTTCAAATTTAGGAAGGTTGTCTTATAAGTTTGCCATCTTTATTTTTTTTTTTGTTTTTCTTAAATTGTATCTATTGGTTCTCAAAGTTTAAACTTCTATCTTCTCAATAACAGGTGGTGGAAAAAGTTACAGCCGGGGGAGAAGTTGAGCTTTGCTAGAGACAGGATAACGGAGAATTTCTTATGGACTGTGGGAGTAAGATTCGAGCCTCAGTTCGGACATCTTAGAAGAAAGTTCACGGTGGTCAATGCACTAATAACGACAATTGATGATGTCTATGACGTTTATGGCACATTGGATGAACTTGTGCTATTCACAGATGCCGTCGAAAGGTCTTTTTCACATTTTTATCTCTCATATTCACTAATCAAGTAACAGAACTCCATCTAGTTGCTCAGAAAGAATAACTATTCAGTCCGTTATATCACTTCTTTTTAGTACATCAAAAACACAAGTACACATTCTTTTACATGAAAATTGAAACTAATGAGAATTTGAGTGAGTTGAAAAATGAAAATCCAACCTCTCTCTCTCAAAAGTGTTGTGCTTTGTGATCATATTTCATGTCATGGTTTATGGCTACAATAAGTAACTACAATTAATATATGCTTATGCAATTTATTTGACATCCCAAATTTGTGACTCGTGAATATTCCACTGTTATTTTAGATGGGATGTCAACACAATGGTCCGACTTCCAGAATACACGAAGATATGTTACCTTGCCTTCCTCAACTCAATAAATGAAATGGCTTACGATGCTCTTAAGGAACAAGGGGTTCACATCATTCCATACTTATAGAAAGCTGTAAATTCTTCATCTTAATTTTTCTACTCAAGAACTTCACTCAATTTCAGTAATCTATCCTACCATTAATTAGTGAATTTATTTATTCAGTGGACAGATTTATGCAAATCTTATTTGCTGGAGGCAAAGTGGTACTGTAGTGGATATAAGCCAACCCTTGAGGAGTACTTGGACAACGCGTGGATATCCATATCAGCTCCTGTGATTCTAGTACACAACTATTGTTTCCTAGCATCTCCAATCACTCACTGACAAAGCTATGGAAGCCTTGACCGGGTATCCCGATATTATTCGGTGGTCTTCGATGATTTTGAGACTTGCAGATGACCTGGGAACATCCTCGGTATTTTTCTCTTTCTCTTTCTTCTATTTTTCTCTCTTCTTACTTTGTTATTTAAATGAAGATAAAAATAGTCTATTTTTATTAATTGCTACACTTTTGGTTGAGCTATATTACAGGAGGAGCTAAAGAGAGGTGATGTCCTAAAATCAATCCATTGCTACATGCATGAGACGGGAGCTTCTGAAGAGGAGGCTCGTGCACATATAAAGATATTTGATTAGTGAAACATGGAGAAAGATGAACAAAGAGCGGAGAGTCGAAGATTCTCTATTCTCTGAACCCTTCAAGGCTATTGCAATGAGCTTGGGAAGAATGGCACAGTGTATGTATCAATTCGGAGATGGGCACGGTGTTGTTGATCGTGAGACTAAGGATCGCGTATTGAAATTACTTGTACACCCTATATTCCTGTGTAATTGTGTATTAATGTAAGTATATCCTGTAAGGCTCACTTTAAGAATTGCTTTATATTGGTCAACTCAAGTGTATTGGTGGTATCATATTTAATTGAACAATACCTTTATTCGCTTTGACCCACTCTTTCGTCCCCTCGCGGCTTCCAAGAACTCCGGTCCGATCAGATCCGACTGCGCCGGGGAATGGCTGGAACTCCGTCCCATCCTCGCAGTAAAATAGCCACCCCTTGTCGCCGTGATGTAGGGACTTGAAGCCTGATTTCACTTTCAGGCCCTGGTCAGCGTGGCATTGCACTCCCGCTACGCTCGCCGCCATACGGATCCTTTTCAAGTAGCTCATTTCTGGTTTTCCGATCTAAATTTTTTTTAAAGAGGTTTTTAAGTGTCCTGCTTTTAGCTTGTTTTATCCTCGGAAGGGTTGGATTCGAGAAGAATGTATTTTACAGACGTGAAAAGTGGTTTCATGAAGTAGCGGTTTTGCCAAAGGGTCCCACAATTGGTTTTTTTTTTAGTTAAAGGTTAAAGAATCTTTTAAATAATTATTGTCCGTTTGTCTTCTTCTACTGTTCGCTACAAGGACATTTCCGACTTTTGATCGATGTGGGACTCCACGTGACGGGAACACGTGGCTTATGACGATTGGCAGTGGCTCTGACTTCGTGGCGAGGCTTGGCATGGTGTCACTTGCCTGTGTCGGCCCAATTCCAATCCTTCAATGAATTCTTCCAAGTTATGTTTGTTTTTTTTGTTTGACCTGATTTTTTTTTTTGAAAAATTATATCATATATAAAAAATAAATTAAAATTGAGAATTATTTATTAATATTTAATTTATTTATAAAAAAATTATAATTATTAAATTTAAATAATTTTTATATTTAATATTAATAAATTTAAAAATTTATAATTATTAAATTTTATATAAATTTTTATTTATTAAAAAATAAATAATATTAAAATAATTTAAATTACATTAATATAAAAAATTTTGTTTGTGAATGAACTTACTTAATTAAAAAATATTTAATTTACATGTTAGTTAAATAATTTAAAATTATTTAATTTTTTTTAATTAAAAATATTATAAAAAAATAATGAATAGTTAAGTTTATTTTATAATTTTATAATTAAATTTTAATAAAAATATACTATGAGTTTATTAATTCTATCCAATTGATGTCCTTACAAAATGGGTGTCATCTTCACGATTGGCAGTTTCAACAAGTGGAGGTCAAAGAAGACAAAACGTAAATGTTTTTTCCTTTTTCATCGGATGACTTCACTACACAAGTAAATCGAGAACTCAGTTGTTTTACAAACCCGTCTACCTTTACGGAAAACGGGGAGAAAGGGAAAAGAAGGGATGCAAAGTATGAGTTGTTTCGTCCCACGTGCAAGCTTTGAAACTACCAACTTTAAATTTGTGAAATGTAAAGTTGTACTTATGCTGGATTCATCTTCCCCAAGGATTTCGCGCTCCACGGCCTCAGCACTTCCTGCGAGAGTCCAAGTCCGGCATTCCTATCTCATTGCAACGCATTATATTATATGCAATCGATTAATCTATGCAAGGGAAAAAGGTGTCTTAAATAGGTCATTGGAGCAGAGCAAGATCAAGGTTTTAGTTTTCCTCTGCAACTGATCGAAACAAGGTTTAATTCAGCAGCACTTGTTCTGGAGCATTGGTAAAGAGAGTAAGCAAAACCTAATCCCAGTGATCAGTTGGAAAAAGGTTTCTATTTATTTATTTAACAGAGATTTCAATAACTCAACTTATATATATAATTTTATTATAAAATTTTATTTTTTTATTTTCTTTTCTCTCGAATTTTTTTCTTAAAAAACTATATAAGATAAATATAAAAATTTTTGTCTCAAATTAATTTTATAATTAAAAATATTTTATTAAAATGATTATATATAAATATATATATATATAAATTAAATATTTTAAAATTTTAAATTAAAATATAATATTAAGTCCATAATTAGTTTCGACATTTCCTAGAAAACATGACCCTGGGCATATTGAAGCAGATCTTACGGTGTTGTTCCATCTGCAGCGCCCGCACCACAACTGCAATGCTTACTATTGTTTATATATACAGAAAATTAATCGTAGAAACAACGAATGCTAAAAGTTTTGGAAAAGCAGGAGCTATATCTGCCTTTTTCGTCTTAAAATAATAGGAAGCAACCAAAATATGCTTGTTTTATTCAATGGCGTATGAGCCTGCTCGAAGAATCGTGATATCGAAATGACTGCCAATGTGCCAAATGTTTCAGATAACACAACTTTGTGTTTTCTTCTGTTGTACATCATCAAATTGACCCAGTGGTTTTATTAATTTCTTTTTCATATAATATTTCAAAAAACGTGTTCCGGACTTAAGACATTACTTAATTGAATGATTTAGATAGTGCGGGTATGTTTAAGTTCTTCATGGCTTAAGTGCACGCTTAATTGCATTTTTACAACGAAAATGCAAGCAACGTCATGCAGTGAAAAAACCAATTACTTCGTTCTACTCGATTTGTACTAGTAAATCATTATAGTTCTGATGGGAAGAATAGGATTTTCGGAATCTTGCAGGAGAGTTCCGTCGATTTGCGTGTTCGTATTGCAATTCTCAAAATTTTCATATTGGTAATTGAAAAGCACAATTTCTCCACAATTTACATTTATATTTGTTATTCATAAGTTGTGCACAATACTTTCAGTAGGGACCCCAACAACTCAATTACATGACTTTTCTCCAAGACTCTTCAGATTACTTTACTCTTTGTTGTGTCAACTTCCTTGAAACCACTGTAGAAGATAGAGCTGAGAGCTTCTTGGCCTGAGGGATTGATCTTACGTGATTCTTGGCATACTGGTGCAGTGATCTTATGGTGTAGTTCCATCTGCAGATCCTTGGTCTTTCATCGCCTCCACAGCTGCAATACTGAGATATGTGTACTGCACAAGGACTGCTTTAACATAACATCGAACACACTGGCTTAGAATAAAGCTAAAGGGCCAAAAGCATTAGAAAATCAGCAGCTACATCAACTGATTTTCTTGTTCTGGTGGGTAGGTATTCGCGTTATGACTTTAATGTCCAAGTTGGACAACTGAGTCCGATAAGAAACGAGGGGAGAGAATGGAAATCTCGCTTTTTTCTATCAGCTGCTACCAGCACACCGTTTTGTTTGGTGAAAAACTCCGGATGTGCCAGAGTATAGGAAGCCTATCCGCGAGTTTTATTTGCATATTGGAGCGGGACCAGAAGGATGCCTCTGCCCCAAAACGGCTTGGCAAGTGCCAAACGTCCCGGTTCGTAAAGTGCAAACAGTCACAGTATTTTTTGGGGGTAAAATATAAATTTATATTAAATGTTTCTTTGGTCTGTATTCATGTATTTTTTTGACAAAACATTGGAAAAATTTTAGATAGAGAGATTTTTTAAAAAGAAAAAAAATATATTTTTTCAAACACCTGAAAAAAAAATTCTATTTGAATAATTCAAGTAAGTTTTTTTGCTCATGCCTAATCAGTTCGGTCTCCTCCAAGCATTGAATGTCTAATCACACTTCAGGATGAAAGCCAAGGTGAGCCATTTCAAGGCATTTTTAGACATGAAGCTAGTAAGGGGAATCAAAAACCTAATCCTCATAGCTGAAATACATCATTCCCAAAGGCGTCAAGCCTCAAATGGAAAAAAGTATAGGGGCATGAAATCATGCTTGCTATAAAGATCTTTTTCATCATTTGCTCATAATACCAACAAAATAAAATTTCTATTAGCATATTCTAAAAAGATATATACTAGAATGAAATGCATAAGTTTTCATACAATAAAAGCAACGTTTTCCATAATATTCTGATTAAGTGGCGTTTAAACAAGTCAGTGTCCTTATGCATACTTTTTATTTCAAGTTGTATAGCATAAATTATAATATAGTGGGCGTTTCTCATCAAAAGATCAATGTCTAACATTTTATTAATGCTTAGCTAAATAATCCTAATAATGCAAATCGCACTCAAAGAATGAACATTCTTGGCATCTTTTAATAAAATGGGTAGGATCCACCAAATAGTAAACTCAGCACAAACGAATAGGAAAAAGTGGCACACACACAAAATGGATATCTTCAGAACAGGTGTAGAGCATCTTGATCTTAACTCGCTCACT
>CM075440.1:2074177-2130738 GCA_037832385.1 Rhizophora apiculata
GGGTGGCTATTTTCCGGCCAGGATGGGACGAAAGAGTGAGTCAAAACGACGAGTCCCTCCGGCAAGTTGCTGGGGCCAGGGCTGAGCTGACTCGGAGACCGTAAAGTTCAGGCGTTTTCGGCGTCCGCGATTGGAATTATCTCGGACATTTTTACTTGGACGCTGCTTATGGGTTTCCGGGCAAGGAGTTTGACTCCGGGGTCAGTTATGCGGTTGACTGGCAAGAACACTGAGTTGAAACGGGCGAGTTGTGAGGGTAGCTTTTCGGAATCACATTGAAGGAGGGGAGAAATCGATCAAAAAATATTAATCGTCAAAATGAATGTGCTGCTGCATAAACCCAAAATAATGAGGTTGCCTGTAAATTTCCGCTGTGTTCATATTAGATGTTGACCCCGATCGTCTATGGTCCATGATGTTGGCCTCTCGTTTGCATCTTTCTCTGTTTCTTTTCTTTACATCAGAAAATCTATGATTGATATTCTTGATGCTGATGATAATTAATCGAGAGTGTAAAACTTCACCTTGAAGGCGGCAATGGCTGAAATTAAGTCATAACAACTTTAATCTATCAAGCTGGACTGCCATGCTGCGGTATTGTAATGAAAATTTATATATATGTTGCTCAATAATAGAGGAAAAAAAAAAAGGTATTATTCAATTAAATATACAAATAATTAATGTAATATGACCAGGAATTTACATTTTTTTCTTTTCCTTTTCAATTGAAAGTATCCATCCCATATAATTTTTCTTTGGTACCTAGGAAAACTTTCAGCAACTTAGAGTTTAAAGTTACATTTTCTTTTATATTTATACAGACAAAATTAAAGCAATAAAGGGGAAAGATAACAGAAGAGCAAAGAGGGTGAGGAAGAGAAGAAGAGAAAGAACAATACGTAAGAGATGCCTCGCCCATAGTTTCCAAGTGTTATTATTGGAGAAGCTTGTCATAACGGATAAAACTTACGAAATACTTGGTGTTGTGCACGCGGTTTCAAGGTTACAACTTCAATAAATTAATTTTATTAAAGTAGGTTTATGACATTTTGTCTTGTTCTTTAAAGTAACTTTTATTAGAGTACTTTGACAATTTGTCTTGATTTTTAAAGTAGCTTTATTAAAATTTCTGTTTGAAAAGATAACTTTGTCTTAATCTTCTATACTTTTCCCCTTTTCATGATTTTCTTTGTGTTGGACTTTGACATTGTTTCCATAAGAGCTTTAAACATTTCTTTTGGGGATGATATGGTAGATGGCTTAGGTCACGTGTTATTTATGCTGACTTTTTTAGTAGTGAAGACACTATCATTAAAAAACTCGAACTTTTCCTACCAGCGACTGCAGATTCGTCGAGCGAGCTAGGGTACATGCTAAATTTTTTCTTCAAGATTTTAACTTGTAGTGTCGCAATAACGTAATTCTGTTTAATAATTAAAGGGACATGATACCAAGCTCCGAAGTTTAGCATTTTATCTTTTAAGTCTCGAGTTCTTTTTACAAAATTATTCGTAATAACCCTCTTAAACCCTATTTAATAAATCATATTCTAAACCAATTGAGAAATTTAATCGGATTATAGGGAAAGTTTATCTAAATAAATTAATTTAAGACAATTTTATTTTAATTTTTGAGTTTTATAATCAATTTCCTCTAAAATAAAATATTTTTTGGTTGGATGACTAATTATGGAGTGGTACTTGTAGCATTTGAATCATCAACTTGATGCTTCTCACTGGTTCACTTGGGCATTGGGAGCTCTAAAAACTTAGCCTCTCATAGATGGTTAAGAACATTAAGAACATCAAAGTCAGGTAACAAATACTTCTTTTGTTCCGAGTCCAATAACCTTGCCCTTTGCATGTCTTGTTGTTTCAATTGACTCGATGAAGCTTAAAAATCCGACTTTGCTTTGTCTTTAACCTTCACTAGTGAGGCATTGATGACCATTATCTCCTTGCTTTTATAAAGCTTGTCAAACTTTTTAACCTCTTTCTTGTTCTACACCAGACCACTTGGAGAGGAACTATGCTGCCAAACCTTTGGATGTTTATTTCTAGGTCATGGGCCCAGGTTGCAAGCTCCTCAAATTTTTGGGGTTTGATGCCTTGTAGGATGTATAGCAACACCCAGTGAATCTTTTGGATGCACATTTCTACAACAGAAGTTTTTGGTCAACTAATCCTTGCAATCAAAATTGTGCATGCACCACCTATTGACATATTCAACAACAGGCTCACTTTTCTCTACTTTGGTGTAAGCGAGCTCTATCATAGCCATTGTGCATCGAGTGTTGAAGACCTATTGAGAAACTCGGACTATAGTTGTTCCCAACTATTGATGGATTATATCTGAGGCTTATAAATGAGGTAAGGACGTTCTCCTTGGGTGAATGGACGAACTATTTCATTAAGAGGTCATGATAAGTCCCAATGTTCTTGCAAGTTTCAATAAAGTGGGTGACATGCTACTTTGAGTCGCCATACCCATCTAATTGTTGGAACTTGGGTAGTTGAGATTTCCAATCAAACCATTTGAGTCAAGCAAAGTCTAATAACTTTGCATATGCTATATATTATGAGTAGTTCTTTCTCATTTATAAGAAACACAATTTTCATATAATTAGATAACCAACACAATTTATTATTAATTTTATATTAGCAATATTTGTAAGATAGAATATGAATTTGAGATTGATTTAATTACAATCATAGCTTAGGTATTTCATTCCCAAGTAAGAGGGCATTTGGAGACATACATGTATGAATGCACCTTAGTTCACCAATATAAAGCAATCCTTAAAGTGGAATATGTAATATTTTTTGAGTCTTATAAAGTACATTAATACACAGTTACACAAGAATAGGGTGTACAAGTAATTTTAATACGCGATCCTTAGTCTCACAATCAACAACACCTTGCCCATCTCCGTATTGATACATACATTGTGCCATTCTTCCCAAGTTCATTGCAATGGTCTTGAAGGGTTCAAAGAATAGAGAATCTTCAACTCTTTGCTCCTTGTTCATCTTTTTCCATGTTTCACTAATCAAATATCTTATATGTGCACGAGCCTCCTCTTTAGAAGCTTCCGTTTCATACATGTAACAATGGATTAATTTTAGGAAATCACCTCCCTTTAGCTCGTCTTATAATGTAGCACAACAAAAAATATAGTAATTAATAAGTACATGCTATTTTTACCTTTATTTAAATGACAAAACAAGAAGAGAGAAAAATAGAAGAAGGAAAATGAGAACACTAAAAGGTAAGGAGGAAAATGTTTTATTTTCTAGAAAAAATTAAAAATCTTTTATTTATAAAAAAGTAAAAAGTAAAAAAAAAAATAATATTTATTACAGTTAATTTTTATCTTTATATTAAAATTAATAATATTAATTTTAAAAAATTAATATTAACAAATTAATTATTTTATTTATTAAGTTAGAAAATTTGAATTTGGTGAATTAGATATAAAATTTTTGAAATTTTCTTATCTTGCAATTTCGTCTCTACCATTGATCATCATTTTTCAAACACAAGCATAACTCCTTCTCCCTTTGTTTTCCTTTCTCTTGTCCTTTTTCCCTTTCCCAAATGTAATGTTAGTGTATATACACACGAAAGCATGAATGCATATTGGATGCAATCAAACCATTAATTTTAATAACATATAAAAGAGTTTACATACTGAGGATGTTCCCAGGTCATCTGCAGTCTCAAAATCATTGAAGACCACCGAATAAACAATAATTGTGTACTAGAATCACAGGAGCTGATATGGATATCCACGCGTTGTCCAAGTACTCCTTAAGGGTTGGCTTATATCCGCTACAGCACCACTTTGCCTCCAGCAAATAAGATTTGCATAAATCTGTCCACTGAATAGATAAATTAACTAATTAATGGTAGGATAGATTAGTGAAAATGATTGAAGTTCTTGAGAAGAAAAATTAAGATGAAGGATTTACAGCTTTCTATAAGTATGGAATGAGGTGAACCCCATGTTCATTAAGAGCATCGTAAGCCATTTCATTTATTGAGTTGAGGAGGGCAAAGTAACATATTTTCATATATTCTGGAACTCGGTCCATTGCATTGACATCCCATGTAAAGTAACGGTAGGAATATTCATTAGTCACAAATCTTGTATGTCAAATAATTTGCACAAGCAAATACTAATTGTAGTCATTTATTATAGCCATAAACCATGACATGAAATATGATCACAAGAGCACAACACTTTTGAGAGAGAGAGGTTGGAGTTTTACTTCTCAACTCACTCAAATTACGACAAATTGTTAGTCTCAATTTTCAAGTTAAAGAATGTGTACTGATTATTTTGATCTACTAAAGAAAAGTGGATAGCTAGTCTTTCCGAGTATCTGGTTAGAGTTTTGTATAATCATGTTACTTGATTAATGAATATAAAAAGAAAAAAACAAATGTAAGGACCTTTCGACAGCATCAGTGAAGAGCTCAAGTTCATCCAATGTGCCATAAACATCATAGACATCATCAATTATCGTTATTGGTGCATAGACTTTCAGAACCAATAGACACAAGCTGAGGCTCGAATCTTTTTTAAGTTTAAACTTTCAGAACCAATAGATACAACATTTAAGAAAAACAAAAACAAGGATAAAGACGGCAAACTTATAAGCCAACCTTCCTAAATTTGAAGTTTGGTTGGCGTTCTGTGCATCTAATATGATAAATTGTTTGAGATATTTAATCAATGAAATATCATTGACTATGAATTTGAAATTTTAAGTTACAGGATGCTAGTTCAAACTCAGATCATAAACAGATCAATACTGTGCCTTCGTTGCAAATTTATCGCTCTCAAATTAAAGCCCTCTCGTGAAGGCAGAGTAAGCAATGAATTTACCTTGAAGCATATTTTAAATCTTCCTGGTGCACTGCTCGCACGTTGTTGAAGTCCAATTTGGCAAACTTAAGCAGAGGAGGAGGACTCATGGCTTATTTCATCTGGTACATGTCAATGAACCACCTGGCAATGCAATGGGAGCTCCAAGGCATGCCTTGCTAACACGGACTCATATTGAAGTTCTTTTATCTTTGAGATTCTCCATGAGATACTTTGTTGCAAAGTCTCGTGCATCATCAGCATACTTTCACCTTCTTCCAATAGATATAGACATGATGTTTCATAATTTAATAAATAAATTATATTTTAATTAATAATTTTTTTTATATTTTAATTATATTACAAATTAATTATTATCTATAATATAAAAAATTATTAAATATTTTAAAATTTAAATTAAATAATTTATATCAGAATATTATTTTATAAATATACAAAAAATAAAAATAAATATATTTTAATAAAATTTATTCTTAATTATAATTATTATTATTTTTGAAATTTTTTGAAATATTTTAAATTCATATTGTCTCAAGAGTCTAAATTTAAGAGTTGTGACATGCAAATCTCGTTATAGTGATTATCACTGTAAAAGGTGGCCAAAATCCTGTTTATCTCGTCTCCAAAGTGGTAAGCCACCCCAAGTCTCTGCAGGGCATCAATTAGCTTGATCCGATCTGGGGATTCAGTGGCTGTTGGAGCATCATCCTCGCTTGTTCCTTGAGCTTGTTGATCTGCTTTTTGTGTGACTCTTCCTACATCCTACATGATATATATATATATCCAATAATTTTTAATGAATTATACAGATGACGAAGCCAAAGTTAAAACTAAATATTTAGCGGAACATATAGTCAGCCATAGCACGAACCACAAATTCATTGGTTAGATACATGGGCGCTCTGCTTGCTCCGGTGCATGTCAGCTCCATGGATCCTTAGCCTCACCTTAACATCAAAGACACCCCCCTTGTAACTCCCTTTCTTTCTACCCCATTTCGCTTACATCTTCATTTTAGACCCATTGTGGTTCTTCACAGCCTTTGTGGCTGTCTCAAATTCAGGAGCTATCATTTTAACGTTTCCCATTGCAATATGTATTGAGCAGAGGAAGTTTCCTGCAATAGCACATCCCCGAAGAGACAAAATAATTAGGGTGTTTATTAATGAAATTGGAGCAGTTTCCACTAGATTACAACAAAAGCAGAAAAATGAAGCCAAGGGTCCAGATGTACAAAAAATACTGACAATGAAAATGGAATTGAAGTTGTAAACAAAACCATGTAGACAACTAAAGATAAGATTGACCAATTTTTTCCCCTCGCTACATTCTCAACGGCCAAACACAAGTCTGAAAAACTAACAATTTAACATGAATGAATGGATCTATTATTCAACAACAACGATAACAACAACACGACATACAAAGTGTCCAATGACTTCATCAAATTCACATTTTAACTCTGAATCCAAATCTATTAAAAGCTGAAACTAAGAAATCACTTACATCCGAAAACTCTCCCATGTAGAAAGCAAAGAAAATACTCGGAAGTGGTATGAAGGAAAATAAAAAATCATTATTCATGCAAATGATCTTCACAAGAATCAAGTTTACAAAAAGTAAACTTTTTCCAACAGTTAAAACATTTCAAAAACTCCATGGGTTCAATTAAACATGAAATCCCTATAGGCACAGATCGACGAAGTTTGGCCGTCGCTCTCATTCGACGGACATATGACGGTCATTGAGCCATCTACAGAATAAGCCCATCTCATAAAAAGCAAAGAAACTTGTTTTTGCACATGAAGGTAGCCTCTGATTTTATTTCACCAAACTAAACAGTGCCAATGTAACACTCCCTTTGTTTCTTTTTGCTTCAAACCATCACATGTGAGCATATATCTGCAGTGATCTACTTCTATGAAGGTATGAACCATTTTTGAGGAATTCAATGGATTAAACGTGACCCAATCGATATCCTCTTTGACTTAATAAAGTCTATGTAATGTTTTGTCTACCAATTTTGCTTTCGTCAAAAAGAGCCATGGTGTTGCTCTAAAGGTCTATTGGTTGCCTTTTACAGAAAGCTTGCCACCAAAGTCCTTGAATTTCAGTTAGTGGTAGTTACAATTTGTTGGAGCTTGTTGATGAAGAAACCAAAGCAAATCAATTTTGTTAATTATGTAATTTAATTTGAAATACATTGAATTGAAAAGATGTAACTTAATGATTAAGCTTTTGAAATCGCTTAATTATTAACTTTATTTTAAATTTGAAAGTTTGTATTTAAATTTTGTAATGTACAAAACCTAATATAAAATAGGTTTGATGATGAATGACAAAGTGTGAGCAACTTCTCTCAATAGCATTACTAGTTCATTTTTCATCAATATTTTTAGGTTTTTTGGTCTTGAACATTGGTGTACTTGTGAGTTGAGTCTTGCTAGTTTTCATAATCACCAACAAGCCAAACTTGCATCAGCATTGTCACCAACAAACTCATTATTAGAGCTATTAGATTCTTGTGAGACTTGAAAAGAGTGAAGAAAAGGGGAGGCTAAACACTTAAGAAAGGAAAAATTAGTGAGTTTGTGTTGAGAAAACAAAAACCAAAAAGGTATGGCTTCATCTAGATTTACTCCCTTGCAACTACCCAAATTTACAAGAGACAATTATCTTTGATGGACGATGATTATGAAGACCTATTTAAAGGAATTTGACTTGTGGAAAGTGACTGAAGCCAAAGTTCAGCCACCTTTTCTTTGAGCAAATTCATCACCGACACAGATCAAGCTTTATAATGAACAAGTTGCAAAGCAATGCAAACCTTTAATCTACACTCACTCAATTGTTTTAGAAACCATATTCAATAGAATTGTGGCATGTGAAACAACAAATGAGGCTTGGGAAAGGATTAGATTAGAGAAGTGTAGAATATTATGGAGGAAAGAATAAATTTTTCTTATTGATCAAAAGTTGAGAGGTTATAGCACATATATATATTATAAAGGAGCTTGTTTACTTAGGAAATATTAGCTGTACAATAAAAAGGAATCCCTAATTGACAACCTTAATTGACATAACATATACAATTTTCAATATGTATCCTAGAAATCACTCTATTTTAAATTATTTCTTTTCCAACACTCCCCTTCAAGCTGGCTTGTAAATATCTTCTATAACCAACTTGCTTACCAGAGAATCAAACTGATTTTTAGGTAATCCTTTGATAAGAATATCACTAACCTGTCGATCTATAGGTATGTAAGGAACATATATTAAACCATCTTCATGCTTTTACTTGATAAAATGTTTGTCCACTTCGATATGCTTAGTCCTATCATGAAGGATTGGATTATAAGCAATCGAAATCGCAACTTTGTTATCATAATACACTTTCATAAGAAGTAAAGTTGAGAGCTGTAGATATTCTAATAATCTTTTAATCCACATTATCTTACAAATGCCATGTGCAAAAGATCTGAGTTCTGCTTCACCACTACTCCGTGCTACAACACTTTGCTTTTTACTTCGCCAAGTGACTAAATCTCCACCAACAAAAGTGCAATAACCTAATATTGACCACTAATCAGTAGTACTTCATGCCCAATTAACATCAATGTAAACTTCAATCTAAATATTACCACTCTTTCTAAACATTAAACCTTTACTTGATGTTTTTTTTGAGATATCTCAGTATTCTATATACAACATCAAAGTGTTCTTTTCTCGGGGCATGCATAAATTGACTTACCACACTCATAACAAATGCAATATTAGGTTGAGTATATGATAAATAAATAAGTTTACCTACCAGACACTGAAATTTTTCCCTTTCAATCACATTTTCGGCAATAACTGGATTTAACTTCAAATTAGCTTCAATTGGCGTCTCGGTTGCTTTACATCCCTTAAGTCCAATTTCATTGAGTAAATCAAGAACATATTTTCTTTAATTTACAAATATATCTTCTCTTGAACTTACAATTATCTTTGATGGACAATGATTATGAAGACCTATTTAAAGGCATTTGATTTGTGGAAAGTGACTAAAACCAAAATTCAGCCACCTCTTCTTCTAGCAAATTTATCACTGGCACAAATCAAGCTTTATAGCGAACAAGTTGCAAAGCAATGCAAACCTTTAATCTGCACTCACTCCATTGTTTTAAAAACCATATTCTGTAGAATTATGGCATATGAAACAACAAATGAGGCTTGGGAAAGGATTAGAGAAGTGTAAAATATTATGGAGGAAAAAATAAATTTTTCTTATTGATTAAAAGTTGAGAGATTACAGCACATATATACATTATAGAAGAACTTGTTTACTTAGGAAATATTAGCTGTACAATAAAAAGGAATCCTTAATTGACAACCTTAATTGACGTAACATATACAATTTTGTATATGTATCCTAGAAATCACTTTATTTTAAATTATTTCCTTTCCAACACTCCCCTTCAAGCTGGCTTGTAAATGTCTTCTGTAGCCAGCTTGCTTGCCAGAGAATCAAACTGAATTTTAGGTAATCCTTTGGTAAGAATATCAGTAACTTGTCGATCTATAGGTATGTAAAGAACATATATTAAACCATCTTCGAGCTTTTACTTGATAAAATGTTTGTCCACTTCAATATGCTCAGTCATATCATGAAGGATTGGATTATAAGCAATCGAAATCACAATTTTGTTATCACAATACACTTTCATAAGAAGTAAGTTGAGAGTTGCAAATATTCTAATAATCCTTTAATCCACATTATCTCACAAATGTCATGTGCAAAAGATTTGAGTTTTGCTTCACCACTACTCCGTGCTACAACACTTTGCTTTTTACTTCACCAAGTGACTAAATCTCCCCCAACAAAAGTGCAATAACCTAATATTGACCACCAATCAGTAGTACTTCATGCCCAATTAGTATTAGTGTAAACTTCAATCTAAATATTACCACTCTTTCTAAACATTAGACCTTTACTTGATTTTTTTTGAGATACCTCAGTATTTTATATACAACATCAAAGTGTTCTTTTCTCGAGGCATGCATAAATTGACTTACCACACTCACAACAAATGCAATATTAGGTTGAGTGTGTGATAAATAAATAAGTTTACCTACCAGACACTGAAATTTTTCCCTTTCAATCACATTTTCTGCAGTAACTAGATTTAACTTCAAATTAACTTCAACTGGCATCTTGGTTACTTTACATCCGTTAATTCCAATTTCATTGAGTAAATTAAGAATATATTTTCTTTAATTTACAAATATACCTTCTCTTAATCTTGCAAACTCCATGCCCATAAAGTATTTTAATACACTTAGGTTTTTAATTTCAAATTCTTTAGCTAATCTTTCCTTTAAGCTTGACAATTCATCAAGATCATCACATGTCAAAATTATATCATCAACATATACAATTAAAATTGCAATCTTGCCTTTATCAGAGTGTTTATAAAATAGAGTATGATCAGCTTAACTTTAGTAGTATCCATAGCTTTTTATAACCTTCCCAAAATGTTCAAACCGGGGTCTAAGAGACTATTTGAGACCATACAAAGATTTTGTCAACTTGCACACTTTGTTTTGGACAATAGTACCTTCAAAACCTTAAGGAGGGCACATAAATACCTCTTTTTCTAAGTCACCATTCAAAAAAACATTCTTCACATCTAGTTATTGTAGAGGCCAGTTAAAATTAGATGTAAGAGACAATAGCACACTAATGGAGTTGATTTTTGCTACTGAGGCAAAAGTTTCTTGGTAATTAATACCATGAGTTTAAGTAAATCTCTTAGCAACAAGTCTTGCTTTATATCCTTTCACAGTTCCATTTACTTTGCATTTTATAAAAAACACCCATTTATACCCCACTATTTTCTTTTTTTTTTGGTAATTCCACAATCTCCTAAGTCTCATTCTTTTTTAGTGCATCAATCTCCTCTTTAACTGCTAATCTCCATTTTGGATCATCAAGTGCTTCTTAGGATAAACAAGTTGGAGATTTTTGATGTAAATGCCTTATGTTTGTAAAAGAGCCTATCATATGACATATACTTTGCAATGGGATGATTAGTATAAGAATAAGTTCCTTTCCCAATGACTATAGGTATATCCAAATCATTATATTCTAATTTAGCAGACTTATTAGGAACAGAAGAGGAATTAATAGAAGGAGATGAAATTTAAGGAGAATTAACATCACTTAAATCCAAAGTTTTAGATTGGCGTGGTGTTGCTTTTGGTATAAATGATTTTCTACACTTTTGACTTTTCTTCCTTGTATAAACAATAACCTCAGGCTCAAAGTTATTTGGTAGTGTTTCTTCCCTTGTCAAAGATTCCTCCATACTTGGCACAATAGGATGTGAAAGTAAGGCTTTAGGTAATATATGCTAAATATCCCAACTATTTTCTTCATATAGTTTTTTCCCCCTTAAAGAATGTTATTTTGAAACTAGGGTTGATTTTTAAGAAACACAACATCCATAGTAACAACAATTTTGTGAGTTAAAGGATTAAAGCATTTATATCCTTCTTGTTTGTTGCATAGCCAACAAAAACATATTTTTCAGCTTTAAGATCAAGTTTGGACCAATCCTTATGAGAAATATGAACATAAGCTGTGTAGCCAAGAGGCTTAAGTGATAGGGTTCAAATAATTCGAGTATTAGGAAAACAATGTTTAAAACATTCTAAAGGTGTGGCATAATTCAAAACACAAGTAGCCATCCTATTAATTAGATATGTTGCAATTAAAATAGCTTCACCTCAAAGATATTTAGGAATATGCATAGAAAACATTAAGGCACGAGCAATTTCTAGTAAATGTCTATTTTTTCTTTCAATAATATTGAGGTGTATCAATACAAGTAGATTGATACTGAATACCCTTGTCTCTTAAGAAGCTACCCAGAAAATCATTGACATATTCAATGCCATTATCAGTGTGCAAAATTCCAATTTGTATATGAAATTGTGTTTTAATCATGGTGTAAAACCTTTTGAATAGGATTTGTACTTCAAATTTGTCATTCATTAAATATACTCAACATAAACGAGTATAATCATCAATAAATGTCACAAACCATTTTTGTCCCGAAAAAGTTTAAAATCTTAAAGGTCTCCAAACATCACTGTGAATTAGGTAAAAAGGTCAATAGGGTTGATAAGGTTTTGAAAAATAAGTAATTTTATCACTTTTTGATAAAATGCAATGTTCATACTGAAGATGAAAATAATCACTTTCACTAAATTAAGTAGTAAAAAATTTCTTAAAATAAGAAAAACTAGGATGTCCTAACCTATAGTGCCAAAACATTATTTTGTCCTTAACAAAGGCAAAACTGACACTACTTAATCCCTGAGGTAATTTATACTTAGAATCGTCATCTTTAAAGTAGTAGAGACCATTTATCATCCTAGCATTGCCAATCTTCTTCCCCAAATTCAAGTCCTGGAAAACACAATGAGATTCAAAAAAGATAACATGACAATTAGAATCTTTGGATAATTTACTCATAGATAAAAGGTTACAGGTAAGTTGAGGTATATGAAGGATTGATTTAAGAGATAAGATTTTTCATAGTTTAATCAAACCTTTTCTTGCTATAGAAGAATATGATCCATCTGCTATATGATTTTTTTCTTGTCCAAACTCGGATTATATGTGTGGAATAAATTGGAAAAATTGGTCATATGGTTAAATGCTCCTAAATCTATTATCCAAAGAGTTGATTGCGAAAATAGAATAACAAACTAAGGCATTTAATTCAATACCTATTTGTGCAAGAGAGCATTGAGAGTACTCAATAATCCAATGTTAGATTTTAGCATATTGAGAATATAATCCACTTGCTATAAACTAAATGGGGTAGCTTGTACCTCATGTGCAACAGGAAGTTTCATGCAGCTAGTTTGCTTATTGGTTGAGAGAGGTGTTTTAAAAGAAGGATTAGTGGTTGTGGAGTTGGAATGGATTTCATACATGGTGGTGGTTACTGGTTTGTGGCTATATGGAAGAAGGGGGTAGGTATAGGTTAAACAATTAGGGATTTGAAAAAATATAAGCGGCTAGGGTTTTATTTTTACTTACAGGGACAAGGTCGGCTCTGATACCCTATAGAATATTATGTAGGAAAAAATAAATTTTTCTTTTTGATCAAAAGTTGAGAGGTTACAACATATATATATATTATAGAAGGACTTGCTTACTTAGCAAATATTAGCTGTACAATAATAAGGAATTCTTAGTTGACAATCTTAATTGACGTAACATATACAATTTTCTATATGTACCCTAGAAATCAATCTATTTTAAATTATTTCCTTTCTAACAAGAAGAATTTGAAGGTAACTTTTAAACTAAAAATATGCAAATTCTCAATTTAAGAATGGAGTTTGAACTTTTGAAAATGAAATAAACTAGCACTATAAAGGATAACAATGATAAATTGATCAAAGTTGTGAATAAGATCAAGACCCAAGGAAAGGATTTTCCTAATAAACAAATTGTTTAAAATGTCTTGGTAAGTGTTCCAAAAAAAATTTGAGGCTAAAAATCTCTTCTTTGGAGGAGTTGAAGGATTTGAACATTGCCAAGATTGTAAATGGTGGTGGACAATGGCTGTACCAACCATATGTCATCTAATTTGCACTTATTAAGGAGCTTGAAATTTCCTACAAGTCAATAATCAAAGTTAGAAATGGAGAAAGCATTCAAGTAGAATGTAAATGTATAATTGTAATCAAAACAAAGATGGATTTGAAACTTATAACCAATATCCTCTATGTACCTACAATAAACCAAAATCCACTTTCAGTTGGTCAGCTACTTAAAAGGAATTGCTCTTTAATCTTTAAGGATAGGGCATGTGTCATATATGATTCCTTTGGTGTTGAATTGACCATTATTCTTATGGTAAAGAAAAACTTCTATTTGAATATAAAAAAATATGTATACATAAGCTTTACCTACCACTATCAAAGTATTTGATCTATGACATCAAAGATTGGGCCATTATCATCTTGCTAGTATACAAAGGTTACAGAAAGAAGGTCTTATACATGATCTACCTAAGTTAGTAGAGAGTAAAGGTGTCTATACGGCTTGTTAGTTAAGGAAGCAAACAAAGCCTCCTTTCTCTCAAGGTCATAATTGAAGAGCCAAAGAAATACTTAAACTTGTCCATTCTAACCTTTGTGGACCTATGAGCATTGCTTCTCTAAATGGTATCAAATAATTTATCAATTTCATAGATGACTTCTTTAGGTTTGCTTGGATCTATTTTCTAAAGTTTAAAACTAATATCCCTAATGTTTTCCTTAAATTTAAGATCTAGATTAAGAATAACTTAGGCTTTAGGATTAAGGACATTAGAAGTGACAATGGCACAGAAAATTTGTCACTATCTTTCAAGAAGATATACTTAGATTTTGTAATTAAGCCAGAGCGCACTCCACCTTGTTCCCCTCAATAGAATAAGGTTAATGAGAGAAAGAATAAGACTCTACTTAAGATAATTAGGTGTTTGCTATATTAAAAGTCAATGCCTAAGAAATTTTATGCTAAAACCATAGCAACCGCAACTTATACACTAAACAAGCTTCCAACAAAATTCTTGACTAAAAGGACACCATTTAAAGCCTAGTTTTAGTCTAAATCATCTATCAATTTTTCACAAAGAATTCTTGGATACCTCTTCATAGCTTGAAGGTTTAAGAATTGCTTTATGACATCTTTCATAAATGTCATCAAAGTCTTTAGCACCTCTGACTAGTGTATGATCAACATTTTCATCTTCTTAAGAGGCAAATTCTTATTTTTGTGTTGAAGGGACAACTCAATTTAAGTTTTTAGGATTTTAACCTTTGACTTGTCCCAAATCCATAACTCTCCCTTATTAAATCTAAGGTTTCTAGCAACAGAAACCTTTCATGTTTTAAGATCATAGATTTTATAATTGTGAGGTATGCTTGTATAGGCAATTAACATAGCTACAGATGACTTCTAATCTAACTTATCTTTCTATCATTGCTTATTGTTAGATGTTGGGGCAACTTTCTTAATGGAGTGTTACAAAAGGAGCTATATGCTCAACAATCTAAGGGATTTATCAAAGAAGGAGAAGAAGAGAAGACCCACCTACTTAAAAGGGATTTATATAGCCTTAAATAGGCACCTAGGGCTTACTATAGTAGGATTCATGATTACTTACAGAAACTTGGGTTTAATAAAAGCTCAACTAAGGCTACTCTTTATGTTAGAGCTCATGATACACATTTCTTGTTCATCTCTCTACGTATTGATGACTTAATGGTCATTGGAGACAACTTAAAGGTTGTTGATCAGTTAAAAAAGAGATGAAAAGTCAATTTGACGTGACTGATTTAAGGAAAATGCCTTACTTCCTTGGCTTGAAAGTATATCAATCCAACTAAGGGATCTTTGTAAATTAAGCAAAATATGCAAAACAGGTGTTGGAAAAATTCCAAATGCATGGATGCAATAGCTCTAAGACACCTTTAACTCTAGGAGAAAAGTATCAGAAAAAGGATGGAGTTGCAAAAATAAATGCTTCAAAATTTAGCAGTTTTGTTGGTTGTCTTTTATACTTGCTAGCTATAGACTTGACATAATGCATTTAGTTAGCCTATTATCAAGATACAAGCATTCTCCTAGTGAAAATCATTTCCAAGCATGTAAGAGAGAACTTAGATACATTAAAGGCTCAACTGATTTAGGAGTCATGTTCAAGATAAGCCAAGAAATGGAGTTAATTAGCTTTATTGACAATGATTGGGCTAGCTTATGTGATGATATGAGAAATACAACATGATGTGCCTTTACTATGAGCTCAGACTTCTTTTATTGGAGTTCAAGAAGCAACCCATTATTACTTAGTCCATAGCTAAGGTTGAATACATTGCAGTAGCCTCAGCAGTGAACCAAGCAATTTGGATTAGAAAAGTACTAACTAATTTGAAGCTAGACTAGACCAACCTATTAAAATTATGTGTGACAACCAAGTTGCAATTGCATTCTTAAGGAACCTCATTATGTATGGGAAAATTAAACATTTTAAGATTAAACTCCATTTCATCCGGAAGGTATAGGAGAATTCTGAAATTGTTTTAGTTTACTACACAACTAAAGAACATATTGTAAACATACTAACCAAAGATCTGCACAAATAAAGACATGAAGAATTGAGAATAGCACTTAGAATGTAAAACTACAACATGAAGGAAGAGTGAAAGGCAGAGCCACAACACTACATTTTTGCTTCAAAGGTCTGTTGGTTTCCTTTTATAGAGACCTTCCCAGCAAAGCCCTTAAATTTCAGTTAGTGACAAATACAATTTGGTGGAGCTTATTAATTAAGAAACCAAAATAAATTTATTTTGTTAATTATGTTATTTAGTTTAATTTGAAAATTTTTGAATTAAAAACATATAAATTGATGATTAAACTATTAAAATCTCTTATTCATAAGTTAATTTTCTTTCAAATTTGAAAGTTTGTATTAAAATTTTGTAATAACAAAACCTCATTTAAAAGAGGTTTGATGATGAATGACAAGTGTGAGCAACTTCTCTTAATAGCCTTACCAATTCTTGTTTCACTTCATTCATTTTTCATTTACAATTTTTGGTTTTTTGGTCTTAAGCATTGTTGTACTTATGAGTTAAGCCATGCTAGTTTGCAAAATCACTAATAGGCTAACCTTGCATTAGCATAATCACTAACACAGACAAAAAGGAACATGAATCTATTAGTGTCACTATCTTAATCATTTTTATTTTAGCATGATTCTGTAAACATAAGTTTATGGCCATGGGTGAGATGGATAAGTGTCAAGAGTAGTGCATGGAAGCTACTAAAGTACTATTGTCACTAAAAAGATGAAAGAGGGTAGCATACTTGGTAGTTAATTAAGTTTTCATATAAAAGGCTTTGTATTAAAGAAAGGTTAGGATGAAATGATACTTTTCTAGGCATAAATAAATTTTATAGATAATAATTGCATAGTGCACAATGGATGAGACAATGCGTAATTAATTTATTTTTGGAAGAGTGGAAGATGATGGGTTAAGAAAATGTTGAAATCTATGTGTATGTCATAGCTTATGCTAACATTAAGAGTTCTTAGCACAATCCAGGGATGTAATCTTTCATTGAATTTGCTTATGCTCAATATCAAGGCATGTTGAGTACCATATAGGTGGTAGTAATAATTTCAATTGCATTTTTCTCCTTATATTGACAACACCTATTGAGCTACCATTTTATTTTCTTTATTTTCTACTTTTGAGACTTAGTAAAGTTTTTTGCCTCTCCCTCTACTACTCCAACATTGTTCAAAGGTGGTATACTCTATTATGTGATGTATGATTGCACTCATTACTACCTTTACCATGACCAACCCAAAAGTGATGTCTCGAAGGGTTTGAAGGCAAGAACATTTTACCATTGGTCAAGAAAGTTCATATTTTTTGAAAGTTGATGCTTGAGAACTAAAGCAAATGATTGTTAATTTTTCTTAGCCTCAAAAGTTTAATAAGTTTTCAACTGCCTGACCCAGTGCCTGTGGTATCTAAGGTTTCCAGTTTGATCCAAATATGGTTGTCAGCTGTGTAGAACTTCCTTTGATGTTTGATCAACAACATTACTTTGTATATTTGCAATATGCATGTCTTTATTTGCATTCACAATAGTTAAACCATCCATATAATATTTGGACATCCTTATATTATTTGGATAAATATGGAAGACAAACAATATTATAAGCTACAACAACATTATCTTTATTTATAGCAACTGCATAATCAAGGATTAGAAGCTCAAAATCATAGTTAATCCAATAGAAATGCTGGACTAAAGCTAATGAAAGAAAATATGAGACAACCATCTTTCACTAACAAATAAAGAAGGTATGACAGCAGTTTTTTGGCAGTGATTATAAACCATTGCATAAAATCTCTAAGACAACGTTAATAACCGTTATGTAAAATTATTGTTGCAATAGGTGACTTTAGGAAGTGATTATGGGGCAGTAGTTAAAACTAGTTACTTTTTCTACAGAAAGGTGATGATGATAAATGTTTAGGTAGTGGTTAATAACTGTTGTCTATATTTTTGGTAAGGCAGTGGTTTGAAACAACTGCATTAGCCACTTAATTTTAAAAAAAAAAAAAGATATCAAAAGCAATGCTTATAAACTGCTGCCTATTTAAAAAAATTAGGCAGCGATTTTCACAAACTGCTGCCTAATCTTTTTTCTTAAAATAATAAGTTAAGATAGTGGTTAGAAAGCACTACTTATTTGATAAATTTAAGGTTGCAGTTTTGAAATGTTGCCTAATAATTTTTTGTTTTTTTTTTAAGAAGAGGGTTTAAATCAATAATTCTAAGATGCTGCCTATTTTATAGAGGTAAGGCAGCAATTTCGAACCATTACCTAACTGTAAGGGCCTAAGGTAACGGTTTAAAATTATTACCTACATTTAAGGGGTTAAGGCAGCAAGCTAAAACTGTTGCCTAAGTTTAAGGGAAAAAGACAGCAGTTTACAATCGTTGCCTTTTTATTTTGAAAAATATATATAGTAGCAGTTTTAGACCACTGTATCTTTTAGAAATTAGGATTGGGTTATTTAAATTTTAAATTTAAATTATTGAGGACTTAGAGTTATTGAGGTTTCTCGACTTTACAAGTTTGGGTTATGTGACATTTTCAATTAATAGAGATTGTGTCATTTTATGGGTATCACCTAGATATGGGGCTTTGGGCAGTCTAGTTTTGGAATGAACTCTCAAGTAATGCTGGCCATAGAATTGGTTTCTGAGCTGGTCTGCTTTAGGAAAGCAACAAGATCAGTTTTGGAATAACACATAAAATTGCGAGCAATTTCATTCTTTTTTTATAACTGTCACCTGAATTTGACCAGTGGACTGCCATTCCGAATGCAGAACCAGTCTTAGGAGTTGATCGCTTTAGGAAAGCAATGACTTTTTAAAACTAGGGATCTTTTTTATAAGTTTAAAGTGCTAAAACAGCAGTTGAAACTGCTACCGTAGTATAAGAGGCTAAACTGCTGCTTTAGTGTAAAAGGCTAAGTCAACGGCTTTCAAACCATTGTCATAGACTCTTTTAAAATAAAATAATGTCGTTTTATTACCTCTCTACCCTTTTAATTGAATAAACTTCTCCTTATTAGGGTTGGGGAAAAGGCTACCTCTCTCTTTCTCTCTTCATCCACTCCCAAATTGTCACTAAGTTAGCGAGAGCAGACTCCCTTTCGTTGTCTTTGAACAGTATCAAAACGGCTACAATCAATTGGTATAATGTTATCCTTTTTCTTCTTTTTCTAGTGTGTACTCATCTTAAATTTCTTGGGCTTTGTCTGTATATTTGTCTATCATTGTTGCCCCCATTAAGTACACTCGATGGGGCTTTCGTGGATCTGCTATCTCAGGTCTTTCTTTGCTACACATTGTTTTTACTTTTGCTGTGTCTAATTTGTTTCTGTTATCTTAGGCCCTGCACTTTCTACTACTACCTATACAGAGACTAAGACATTCTAATTTACATGGCCAATCAGCATACCCAGAAGCACAATAGGTTTTTTCTCACTGGGGTTAAGTTCTCTGCCACCCCTTCACTTTTCGTTTCCTCCTCCGAAGATGGTGATCTTGTCCAATTTGTTTCTACTATCTTAGGCCCTGCACTTTCTACCGCTGCCTATGTAGAGACTGTAACGTTCTAATTCAGACGGCCAACTAGTATAGCCAGAAGCACAATAGGTTTCTTTTCACTAGGGTTAAGCTTTCTGCCACCCCTTCACATTTTGTTTCCTCCTCCGACGGTGGCAACAACAGTGATCTTGTCCCTGATTCCAAGGCTTAACAGCAGCCACTATCAGTCAAGAAACAACAACCTGTAAAGATCACTCCACCAAAATCTAATACTCCGACTTCGTCAGTTTCTAAGAATTTGTCTTCAATCAAGAAAGTAAACTAGGGTCAGGGAGATTCTAATATGGCAACATTGGAAGAGATTGGTTCCACAAGCAGCATATTTGAGTACTTGATAAAGACATTGCTAGGCTGGTACGTGGAAGACTTCCTTGATTCCTCCTTTATGCCCTTCAGTTTCAGCAAGACTTGCATTTTGTTTCCATTTTTTGTTCTTTTGCCCATATCCTTACTGTCCATAAAATGCAATTTACTTACCTTTTTTGTGGGATCCTTGGTTTTTTTATCGGTAAGTCCTTGCACCAAGGAGTATAAGAATTGTTCCCGTAGTTCAGGAGTTCTTGAAAAATCTAATAAAGGTATTTTATGTGGATGATAATTTATTGAAAAACTATGATGTCAATGGAAAATGGTGTAAAATGAAAAATTGCTCCATCCCTATTTACCTGATTTAAAAGATTTATTTTTTCCATATTTTACAACTTTGGTTGCTGAAGTTGCAATTGTATTAGAATTTTCCAATTACAACAAAATTTGAGCCAAGGTTGTGTAAAGTTTGAGCCAGTTATTAAATTTATTTTTGTTTCAAAAAATCTATAATTTTGAACAATAAAGTTAAGAGTTTGTCAAGATAATCTAGCAGGCTACTATTATGGCAACACTTTCGTATTTTCTTATGTACTGAAAACATCCATAAGATAAAAAGGTCTACCTTTTCTATTAAAGAAAAAAAACCCTTTTTTTTGTGTAACATATATTAATTAGGTCTTCTAATTGACTTAAAATACACTTTTAACATATTACAATGAGAGAACAATTGAAACTAGAACAAGAACATTATTTGCCCTTATTCATTTTTTTTTTCCTTTTTTCTTATTTTTACTATCTTCTATTATGACGCTTGATTGAAGATTGTTTGATCAATATGAAAGATATAAGATAAATGAATTTTGATAGATTGAGTAATGAATACTTATCTGGGGTTGAAGTTTTCTTAGATAAAGCTTTTGCTACGTCTATTAAAGGAGATGAGATATCTTGCCCTTGTAGAAAATGTTGTTGTCATTGTTGGTACTCTAGAGTTATGGTTTATTAACATTTAGCCTTTCAAGGGTTTATGTGGGATTATAAGATATAGATTTTCCATGTTAAAGGGTCATAATCAAGTAGGGTGACAAATGATGCTGAAATTGAAGTTGATAAAAATAATGATATTCAAGGGCTTCTAAATGATATCTTTATGGATGTGAGAGGACAATCAAATTCTGCCAATGTCGGGGAGAGTCCTAATGAACAAACTAAAAAGTTTTACAAGTTAGTTAAGGAAGGATAACAAGAATTATATACCTTGGGTGTAAGACTTTCTTGAGACTTTCATTTACAATTAGATTATATCTTCTTAAGTGTTTACATGGTTTGAGTAATGCAGTAATTGGACATATATTGGAATTAATCAAAGAGGCATTCCCTGATGCTAAGGTTCCTAGAAGGTTTCATAAAGCTAAAACTATGGTGAAAGAACTAGGACTTAACTACAAAAAAATTCATGCAAAGTCTTGTAGATGCCTTCACTATAGTTATGGGGGACAAGCATTTCGAGAGAGTGAGGCTATATGGGAGAGGTGTGAATAGTAGTACTTTGAAAGGCAAATTAGTTGTTGGAGATGCTGTCAATGTTTCATTAGACTTCATGTGGTTTGTTAGGGAGGATGTGGAACTTGAGATGCAAAAGAAGTTTGAAGCATAAACACAAGAGCTGCAAAAGAGGATGGAACAGCAAACTACAGCAATAATGCACCATTTCTATGTAATGTTCCAAAAATTACGGTAGTAAAATCTTGGGCTAAACATTAATATTGAGATGCCTCCCTTAAATATAGTAATAGCTCTTTCACTCAATGATGCATTCAATGCTCCCGATCAAGAGTTACAACAAAGACCCCATTTATCCTCAAGAGGTACATACAGTCCATGTATAACAATATTCCTTCTCTTTTCTTCTTAATTTTATTATTTTCTAATGTATAATTTATTTTTTCTTTTTACTTATTTGTAACCTGTTACTTTATTTTAAATGTTTATAAGTATAGATCAAAAGTTATATCTATCTTTTAGTAGGACAATGCTCCCCCTCCAGGCTGAGAACATTGAGAAGACCTTTAAAGATAACTTAAAGAGAAAATATTCAAGGTTTGTGGACTTTTATAAGTGTTACTGTGATTTGTTAATGCATATGTTGTGATTATATATAAATTTATGACCTATTTAGTTAAAGAATTTAAAGACATTTGACATGATTGTATGGTGAATTACTAAATTATGCTTGATTGCAATTAATATGTGTATTTGGTATTTTAAAAGAGTATACCCCTATCTGTTTGATGTCATGTTTGTTATTAAATGTAATCATTATACTAATGACTACATGTTGCCTTTAAAGTTTAATTTCATTTTGAGAATGCATTCAATGTGAAAAAATACGTTTTTTAAGGACAATTTTGTATTTTTTCAATATTTGCAATTTTATTTAAATAATTGTCATTAATATAATAGTTTTGAATTATTGAATTTCTTAGAAAACTAACATTTATTTGCTCAAAAAATCAATATCTATTTGCATGAAAAAAGTTATAAAACATCATTACCTATTTTAAAAAAATCATTATCCATTCTAAAAAAACTGCTACCTATTTTCAAAAACTCGTTTTCTATTTTCAAAAAAGCTATAGCATATTCAATTAAAAAACATTACTTGTTTTCTAAAAAATCATTGTTTATTCTTTTAAAAAAATCACTGTCTATTTTATAAAAAATCGTTGCATATTTAATATAAAAAATCACTACCTATTCTTTAAAAAATCGTTACTTATTCAATATAAAAAATTGCTCCTTAAGGCCTAAAAATTACTGCCTATTTTTTGAAAAAAACTGCTACATATTTTCACAAAATCGCTGCCTACTCTTTTAAAAAAATTGTTACCTATTTTTAAATAAACCGCTGCTTACTTTTAAAATATCGTTACTTATTCTCTTAAAAAGATTGTCACCTATTTTTCGAAAAACTGCTACCTAAACCATCTTTAGGTAACAGTTTTATATATACTACTATAAGTAGAAATAACCACTACTTTAGATCTATTGCAGTGCTCGTAAATGTAACAGCCTAAAAACCACTGCATTAGACTTTAAGCAGCGATTTATGGCTTAAAAGTAGCAATTTTGAATCACTATCTTAAACCATATTTTTGGTAGTGATTCGAGCTATGAATCCCTGACTAACCTCAACAGCTTAATCATAAAAGTTTCTAGAACAATCATGCTACAACAAAGTGTTTAAACCAATCACAACATTCTTTGCATGCTATAGACAAAGTATGAAAACATAGTTTTCCTAAGAAGATTGTAACAAGATCTTAATGGTTGAATATGCTAAAAGCTTTGATGCTTGACTCAATTGTAATGAATGTGTCATATGCCCATAAAAACCAAAATGGAAAAGTTATGTCAAATGGCCATCTCCACCGTAACTTGCCTATTCCCAACGTTGGATGCTTTCAGTTAGATCATTTGAGTTTGTGCAATATGACACCAAAAACCACATATTATCAAAGTACTACTCCTTGTTCCCAGCTTCAAAAGTATAACTCTATGGATGAAGTCACTAATAAGATATATGTTATGGTTGTAGACTAATATAGATGTCACTTCTTACAAAGAAAATTTTTTGAGGGCATGCCATAAGATGTTGAAAAGTTTTTTCTTGAGATCATTGATCACATAGTTGAGTTGATGATAGACCCTTTTGGAAATTACCTAGTCTAAAAGTTACTTAAAGTGTTTGATAAGGTTTAATGAATGTAATTACTTGGATTAAGGTAGGATGATTATCCACTAATTTTGTGCCAAAAACATCAATTTCATTGCTTCTTCTTCAATATATATCAGAAACTTTTACAAAAGTAAGTTTGCTACAAATTCAAATTTCATAATTTGAATTTAAATATAGAGTTACATGATTACAGATTAGTTTAAATTCAAAATACTTCAAATTTGAATTAAACACATGAATACACAAAATGTTTGGAATGATTTGTTAGGAAGCTTCTGCAGCATGTTTACGAACTTCCACAACTATTAATTGCCAACGAATGCTTGGCAAAAATGTTAGTTACTTAAGGTTTAAGGTCAGATATTTGTAGCAAAGTAGGGGCACAATGATCTTTACTCCTCCTTAAGGTTACAACATACCATTTAGGAAGGCAGACTTGATACCTATTTGGTACACCATCCATTAGTTATGAGCTACAACTACCAAAAGAAGCTTGATGATATCCATCCTTGCCACTAGACCAAATGTATATGTATAGTCAAGTCTTGCCTACTATGAGAAACTTTTAGCAACCAGCTTGGCCTTAAGCTTATGCAAGCTTCCATTTGTATTGATTTTCACCCTATAGATCCATTTAGCTCTTATGACTTTCCTATCTTTAGGCCTTGGGAATAAAATCCAAGTGTTGTTTCTTTCTAATGCTTGGAACTCCTCATGCATTATAGCTTTCCAACCAAGGAGCTTTAATGCTTCCTCATAGCTCACTAGTTCTTAGAGGATTGCATTACATTTTTAATAAATGTTAGTGAGAGATCTAGTACCCTTAACAGGTGAGTTATCAGCATTATCTTCTTTTGAGAAGTCAAACTCCTAATATATGGATTACACAAGTTTATTAGACCTTATTACTAAAGTCTCATCAGCCTCACCAATTTCCTTTTTCCAATTTCATCTTAATGTTTCATCAAAACTTAAGTCTTTAGTTATTGAGACTTTATTTATGATAAGGTTATACACCTTATAAATATGAGTTATGTTTGTGTAATCAATAACCATAGTCACTGATGCTCTAGGATCTTGCTTGCTCCTCCTTACTTAGGCTTCACAAGAATAATACAGACCTCTAACCACCTTAAGATGAGTTAAGGAAGACTTAATGCCAACCAACACTCATATAGTGTGCAATCAACAAGAGCTTTGGTAGGTAA
Source organism: Rhizophora apiculata (assembly GCA_037832385.1). Lineage (NCBI taxonomy): Eukaryota > Viridiplantae > Streptophyta > Magnoliopsida > Malpighiales > Rhizophoraceae > Rhizophora > Rhizophora apiculata. The sequence goes on from CM075440.1 coordinate 2,099,083, forward strand.
CTTGTTTAACAAGTACTCTAAGGTAGTTATTGCCTATAACCAAAAGGATTTGAAGAGATTCTTTTTTATTGGAAAGCACTTGATCATTGCTATAATGGATCTATTATTCCTCTCACTCACCCAATTTTACTAGGGTGAGTAAGGTACAGTGAGTTATTGTAAAATCTTTGCATCTATGTAGATTTGCTTAAATGACTTATATGTGTATTCTAAGTCATTATCTAATTGGATGGCCTTGATTTGGAAGATAAATTGCTTCTCCATCTGCCTCCGCTCCAATGACCTATTTAAGACACCCTTATCCCCTCTAATTATGGGGCCGAAGAGAAAAAGAGGGGCCCCCGGTAAAATTAAACAAATGACACGATAAGTTGTTATGCTGCCCAGAACTAGAAGCTCTATGTTAACTGCCCTGTATACTTAAATTGCTAGTCCATGTTCCCTTGCATAGATCATTCGATTGCATAAAATGAAGCGGATCAGTATTGCGTTGCAATGAGATGGAAATGCCGGGCTTGGACTCTTGTAGGAAGTGCTGAAGCTGTGGAGCGCGAAATCCCTAGGGAAGATGAATCTGGCCTCCAGCCAGTACCCATTAGTACAACTTTACACTTCACAAATTTGACGTTCTTGGTTTCAGAGTTTGCACGTGGGACGAAACAACTCATACTTTGCATCCCTTCTCTTTCCTTTTTCCCTGTTTTCCGTAAAGGTGAACGGATTTGTAAAACAAAAATGACACCCATGTCCCTCCAAAAACACCGCAATAAGATAAGAGAAATTTTTAATTCATTTAAAAATTAGAGGTACATATAATTACTCTAATTAAACTAATGGACAGACCTTATTTTTCATTTTGTAAAGTTTAATGTACGGATATCTGTTGGGTAGAATTAATAAAACGATAATATATTTTTATTAAATTTTAATTATAAAATTATAAGATAAATTCGATTATTTATTTTTTTATAATATTTTTTTAATGAAAAAATAAAATAAATAATTTTAAATTATTTAATTAATATATAAATTTAAAATTATTTTATTAAATAAATTTATTTATAAATAAAAATTTTTTATATTAATTTGATTTGAATTATTTTTTTATTATAACCTGAAGACAATATTTTTTATTATATTTTGTTAAAAATATTTGTAGCATTTGTATGAATACACTCGAATACACCAATCTAAAGTAATTCTTAATTTGAGTTTTATAAGATACATTAATACGCGATTACACAGGAATAGGGTGTACAAGTAATTTCAGTACACGATCCTTAGTCTCACGATCAACAACACCGTGCCCATCTCCGAATTGATACATACACTGTGCCATTCTTCCCAAGTTCATTGCAATAGCCTTGAAGGGTTCAGACAATAGAGAATCTTCAACTCTCCGTTCTTTGTTCATCTTTTTCCATGTTTCACCAATCAAATATCTTATATGTGCACGAGCCTCCTCTTCAGAAGCTCCCGTCTCATGCATGTAGCAATGGATTGATTTTAGGACATCACCTCTCTTTAGCTCGTCCTATAATATAGCTCAACAAAAAGTATTGTAATTAATAAGAATAGACTATTTTTAACTTCATTTAAATGATAAAGTAAGAAAAGAGAAAAATAAAAGAAAGAGAACGAGAAGACTTAAAGGTGAAAAAAAAAAAAAATTTTTAAAAAAATTTTAAATTTTTTTATTTATAAAAAATTAAAATAATTAAAAATAATATTTATTATAATTTTATTTTTATTTTTATATTAAAATTGATATTATTAATAAAAAAATAATATGAATAAATTATTTATTTTATTTATTAAATTAGAAATTTTGAATTTGGTGAGTTAAATACAAAAATTTTAAAAATTTCTTGTGTTGCAATTTTTATGTCCTCTATTGTTCATCATTTTTCAAACACAAGCATAACTCCTTCTCACTTTAGTTTCCTTTCTCTTCTCCTTTTTCCTTTTCCCAAATGTAATGTTAGTGTATATACAAACAAAAGCCTGAATGCGTATAGATGCAATGAAACCATTAATGTTAATAACCTATAAGAGAGTTTACATACCGAGGATGTTCCCAGGTCATCTGCAAGTCTCAAAATCATTGAAGACCGCCGAATAATATCGGGATACCCGGTCAAGGCTTCCATAGCTTTGTCAGTGATTGGAGATGCTAGGAAACAATAGTTGTGTACTAGAATCACAGGAGCTGATATGGATATCCACGCGTTGTCCAAGTACTCCTCAAGGGTTGGCTTATATCCACTACAATACCACTTTGCCTCCAGCAAATAAGATTTGCATAAATCTGTCCACTGAATAAATAAATTCACTAATTAATGGTAGGATAGATTAGTGAAATTGAGTGAAGTTCTTGAGTAGAAAAATTAAGATGAAGGATTTACAGCTTTCTTTAAGCATGGAATGATGTGAACCCCTTGTTCCTTGAGAGCATCGTAAGCCATTTCATTTATTGAGTTGAAGAGGGCAAGGTAACATATCTTCATATATTCTGGAAGTCGGCCCATTGCGTTGACATCCCATCTAAAAAAATGTGTACCGATATTTTTATGTACTAAAGAGAACTGATATAATGGATTGAATAGTTGTTCTTTTTGAGCAACTGGATAGAGAGTTTTGTGCATTCAAGTTACTTAATTAGTAAATATGAAGAGAAAAAAGTGTGCCAAAGACCTTTGAACGGCATCAGTGAAGAGCTCAAGTTCATCCAAGGTGCCATAAACGTCATAGACATCATCAATTGTCGTTATTAGCGCATTGACTTCCGTGGTCATTCTTCTAAGATATCCAAACTGAGGCTCGAATCTTACTCCCACAGTCCATAAGAAATTCTCCATTATCCTGTCTCTAGCAAAGCTCAACTTCTCCCCTAGCTGTGACTTTTTCCACCACCTTTTATTGAGAAAATAAAAGTTTAAACTTTGAGAACCAATAGATACAAGATTTAAGAAAAACAAAAATAAAAATAAAAATGGTCAACTTATGAGACAATCTTCCTAAACCTGAAGTTTGATTGACATTTTGTATATTTAATATGATAAATTGTTTGAAATACTTAATCAATGAAATATCATTAACTATAAACTTGAAATTTTAAGTTATAGGTGCTAGTTCAAACCCCAACGAATAATAAACAAATCAATAATGTGCCTACTCTCAAATTAAAGGCCTCTCATTAAGGCAGAATAAGAAATGAGCTTACCTTGAAGCATATTTTAAATCTTCCTGGTGTGCTGCTTGCACGTTGTTGAAGTCCAATTTGGCATACTGAAGCAGAAGAGGACTCATCCCTTGTTTCATCTCGTACATGTCAATGAACCACCTGGCCTCCAGTCTTGGCACACGCCAATGCAATGGGAGCTCCAAAGCATGCCTTGCCAACAAGGACTCGTATTGAAGTTCTTTATCTTTAAGATTCTCCGTAAGATGCTTTGCTGCAAAATTTTTTGCATCTTCCAGCATACTCTCACCTTCTTCGAATAGGTATGATGCTTCGTAAAAGATAATATTCCTTTTATATTATCACACAAGTAATTTTTAAAATTACTTTCGTCATCTTTAAAATTATTGAATATTTTTATAATTTGATAAATAATTTATATTTTTATTAATATTTTTTTTATTTTTTAGTATTTAATAAATTAATTATTATTTATAATATAAAAGATTATTAAAATTTTTAAATATTAAATTAAATAATTTATAATAAAATATAATTATATAAAATATATAAAAAATAAAAATAAATATATTTTAATTAAATATATTTTTTATTATAATATATTATTATTATTTTTGAAATACTTGGAAGTATTTTGAATTCATGTTATTTTAAGAGTCTGAATTTGAATTTAAGAGCTGTGTCATGCAAAATTGTTCGTTCCTCTAGAATTAGTACGGTGATTATCACTGTAAAATGTGCCCAAAATCCTGTTTATCTCGTCTCCAAAGTGGTAAGCCAGCCCAAGTCTCTGCAGGGTATCAATTAGCTCGAGCCGATCTAAGGGATTCATTGGCTGTTGGAGCATCATCCTCGCTTTTTCCTTGAGACTGTTGATCTGCTTTTTGTGTGACTCTTCCTGCATGATTTATATTATATTATATATATATAGCCAATAATTTTTAATGAATTATATAGATGACGAAGCCAGAGTTAAAACTAAATATTTAGCGGAACATATAGTCAGCCATAGCACAAACCGCAAATTCATTGGTTAGAGATTGGATAAAGTCGTAGTGCCAAATGGAAGGTTGGAAATCTGCAGATCGCCGCTCGATAGTTGGATCATCAGAAACTACTATAGGGGGAACGGCGCCGCTGCAACAAAATGGGCTGCGATGATTACGGTTGCTCGGTTGTCCAAGCGACAAGGAGCGGTGGTAATTACTTGGGGTTGTTGTTGTCGGTGACAATTTTGTGAGAGTGCAAATAGAAGGGAAAGCAAACAGGTGAGACGGGGCGATGGCCATTTCGATGCCCAACGCTGTCAAAGGCAATTTGGGACCGGCAGTATTGTTTCGGTGTGCTGGATGATTGATCATACTGGCTCATCATCGCTATTTATAGAGGCTGAGGTGGTAACATACTAAGTTAAGAAGCTATTGCCTAGGCTCTTTGTAGGATTCTTAATTACGCTGCCGTGGCCCAAAATTTTACTAATTTGCCGTCAAGATTATTTTAGTGGCCACGTGCTTTTTGTGGGGTCCAGCTGCAGTTGTTCGGCACTGCCACTGGAGCCCATGGCTCGATTCCAGCGGTTAGCCTTTTTGCTACTTCCCCACGGCCTTCAAGTCTTCGCCAGAGGCTGATGGGTCTCTTTTTTGGTTTCTATTCTTTTTTTTTTTTTTGGTTTTTGTGACGCGGTAATACAAGTTGATGGAGAGAGATGCACCTCTCCATTTAGACATCATCTCAGGTCGGCACAAATGTCTTATTTAAAATACATTGCTGTCAACCTAAAGCAATTGGGGGTAGGTGATTTCGTGCCACACGTTTCTGTAATTAATATCGGATATTGCTTGGGGGTAGGTGATTTCGTGCCACACGTTTCTGTAATTAATATCGGATATTGCTTTCACCGGGGACGCCCTTTGCCGGGCGGCGGGCCTTTCCATGTGTTTCACTCTTAAATTGTGTAATCAATCTAAAAAATTCCTCATTATAAGAGTGTCCAGTCCCGTGCACGTTCTTAATGTGTCCTATTGTGAAAATGCACATGAGCAAAACATTTTAGCGTGCGATCTGTTTTGCCTAATAAAAAAATCAATTTGTATCTTTTTTAATTCCTTTACAACTGTAATAAGCTATAGGTTTTTTAATTTAATTTTTTTAATTTTAAAATAAAATAAATATTAAATAAAATTATTATATATCTATTTTAAAATTTTAATTGAAAATAATAAAAATTAAAAAAAAAATAATTACACCTTAAAAATATGATTTACAAATAATTTTTTTTATAAACAAAATAATATTTTATTATAATATTATTATTTATGTGAATTTATGAAATTTAATTTTAATATAACTTTTAATATATTTTATTTATTTTATTATTTGTTATTATTTATTTAATTAAATTTTTTATATATCTAGTGAATTTTTATAAAAAAATTTTGAATTAAAAAAATAATATTTTATTATAATAACTTTATTACTGTAAATTTTTGTCAATTTTGTTTTCATATAATTTATAAGAAAAATTCTAAAAATAAACCATTTAAATAATTTATATTATTTTTACATAATATATATTTATTTATATAAGTATATATAAAACTTTAAAATTGAATATGATAGGTTTATATATTAGGTTCTCCAGATTGAATTGAACATCACCAGATTAAAAATGAACGGACAAAAGTTGATGCAGCGTTGACGGTGATCGTTATAAGCGTGACTCTGTACCTGGGTCTATCTTAATTTAGCATTCAGCAAGTTGGGTTCTGTTCATGTTGCGGCTGGTCCCAAACTGTTTGACGTTGTTTAAGCACTAAATGGCCAAGGTGCAACGAAAATGTAACTGTACTAAGAAAATGAAAGCCGTGGGTGGCCGCTCGGTGGACCTCGTGCCTTTGACAGATGGAGAAATTATTCATTGAAATTTATGTTCTGACGACACGGAATACTGAAAAGCTTAAAATTGATATTTGTCTATGCTATGTGGTAAACTGGTTTTGGGGTGATGCTTTCTTCCCTTAAAATGAATCGTTAGCAGAAATAGACCAGGGATGCACACGCCACCTGTTTCTAAATTAAAGTAGGACCAAAGTTACCGTAAAAAACAACTCTTCTACGTAAAAATGCATTTGTGGAGAACTCCTTCGGTTACCTGTTGCTTGGTGACATGTGCGCTCTGCTTGCTCCGGTGCATGTCAGCTCCTTGTACCCTTTGCCTCTCCTTAATTAGCATCAAAGACACCCCCACTGTAACTCCCTCTCTTTCTTCCCCATTTCACTTACATCTTCATTTTAGACCCATTGCGGCTTTTCACAGCCTTCGTGGCTGTCTCAAATTCGGAAGCTATCATTTTAACGTTTCCCATTGCAATGAGTATTGAGCAGAGGAAGATTCCTGCAATAGCACATCCCAGAAAAGACAAAATATTTAGGGTGTTTATTAATGAAATTGGAGCAATTTCCACTCGATTACAACAAAAGCAGAAAAAAGAAGCCATGCGTACAAATAATATTGACAATGAAAATGGATTTGAAGTTGTGAGCAGAGCCATGGCAACAACCAAAGATACGATTGACCAATTTTTTTCCCGCTACTTTCTCAACAGCCAAACCCAAGTCAGTGAAAAACTAATAATTTCATAATAAATTAATGGATTTATTATTCAACAACAGCAACAATAACAACAACAATAGCGCACAAAATGTCCAATGGCTTCAGCAAATTCACATTTTAACCCTGAATCCAAATCTATTAAAAACTGAAACTAAAAAGTTACCTACATCCAACATCTCTCCAACGTGGGAATCAAAAGAAAAAAAAAAAAGCTGGGAACTGGTACGAAAGAAAATAGAAAATGATTATTCATGCAAATGATCTTGCCTAGAATCACGTTTACAACGTAAACTCTTTCCAACAGTTCAAACAATTCAAAAACTTATAGAGAATGATTATCCATGAAAATGATTACCAATTTTTGATGTACCCTTTTCTGATGAAAAATTATGTATAAAATTAAGAATGCATGTTAATTATTTGATTGTGTGGCAAACACTCTACAACTTTACTGGTTTATTTGTGCTTTGCAAGAAATAACATGATAGCCATAAAGAGTATCCATGATAAAATCATGGACTCACTTCTGTAGCACCGTACTAGAGAGCAAATGTAACTTGGCCTATAAAATTTAATAATTTAGTCGTCAAATCAATTTTTATTCCGTAACAAATTTAGCATATTGTAAAAGTTACGTAACAAAGGCTAGACCTATAAGAGTCTCCAGTCCCGTGCACGTTCTTAATATTGAGCGGAGGAAGTTTCCTGCAATAGCACATCCCCGAAGAGACAAAATAATTAGGGTGTTTATTAATGAAATTGGAGCAGTTTCCACTACATTACAACAAGAGCAGAAAAATGAAGCCGAGGGTCCAGATGTACAAATAATACCAACAATAAAAATGGATTTGAAATTGTAAACAAAACCATGTAGACAACTAAAGATAAGATTGACCAATTTTTTCCCTTGCTACTTTCTCAACAGCCAAACACAAGTCTGAAAAACTAACAATTTTAACATGAATGAATGGATCTATTATTCGACAACAACATTAACAACAACACGACATATAAAGTGTCCAATGACTTCACCAACGTCACATTTTAACTCTGAATCCAATTCAATTAAAAACGGAAACTAAGAAATCACTTACATCCGAAAACTCTCCTATGTAGAAATCTCGAAAAAAAAAAAAAAAAAACAAGGAAAATACTCAGAAGTGGTATGAAAGAAAATAAAAAATGATTATTCATGCAAATGATCTTCACAAGAATTAAGTTTACAAAACATGAACTCTTTCCAATAGTTGTTTTTACTTGGTGGGTTCAATTAAACATGAAATCCCTATGGGCATATATTGACGAAGTTTGGTCATTGCTCTCGTTTGACGGAAATATGACGGTCTCTGAGCCATCTATAGAATAAGCCTATCTCATAAACAGTAAAGAAACTTGCTTTTGCATATGAAGGTAGCCTCTGATTTTATTTAATCAAACTAAACAGTGCCAATGTAACACTCCCTTTGTTTCTTTCTAATTCAAAACCATCACAAGTGAGCATATCCCTCTAATGATCTACTTCTATAAAGGTATGAACCATTTTTGAGGAATTCAATGGATTAAACGTGACCCAAACGACATCCTCTTTGACTTCTCAATAAAGTCTTTGTAACATTTTGTCTACCAATTTTGCTTTCATCAAAAAGAGGCAAGGTGCTGCATTTTTACTCTAAAGGTTAGTTGGTTGCCTTTTACAGAAAGCTTCCCACCAAAGTTCATGAATTTTAGTTAGTGGTAGTTACAATTTGTTGGAGCTTGTTGATGACGAAACCAAAGCAAATCAAATTTGTTGATTATTTAATTTAATTTGAAAAATATTGGATTGAAAAGATGTAATTTAATGATTAAGTTTTTAAAATCTCTTAATCATTAACTAACTTTATTTTAAATTTAGAAGTTTGTATTTAAATTTTGTAATGTACAAAATTTAATATAAAAGAGGTTTGATGATGAATGAAAAAGTGTGAGCAACTTCTCTCAATAGCATTACAAGTTCTTGTTCTGCTTCTTTCATTTTTCATCAATATTGTTAGGTTTTTTGGTCTTGAATATTGGTGTACTTATGAGTTGAGTGTTGCTAGTTTTCATAATCACCAATAGGCCAAACTTGCATCAGCATTGTCACCAACAAGCTTGTTATTAGAGCTATTAGATTCTTATGAGACTTAAAAAGAGTGAAGAAAAGGAGAGGCTAAACAATTAAGAAAGGAAAAATTAGCGAGTTTGTGATGAGAAAACAAAAACTAGAAAGATATGGCTTCATCTAGATTTACTCCCTTGCCACCACTCAAATTTACAAGAGACAATTATCTTTAATGGACAATGATTATGAAGGCCCATTTGACTTATGGAAAGTGATTGAAACTAAAGTTCAGCCACCTCTTCTTCTAGCAAATCCATCACTAGCACAAATCAAGTTTTATAGTGAACAAGTTGCAAAGTAATACAAAACTTTGATTTGCACTCACTCAACTATTTTAGAAACTATATTCAATAGAATTATGACACGTGAAACAACAAATGAAGCTTGGGAAAGAATTAAAAAAGAATTTGGAGGCAACTTTAAAACTTAAAATATGCAAATTCTCAATTTAAGAATGAAGTTTAAACATTTGAAAATGAAAGAGATTGACACTACAAAGGATTATAGTGATAAATTGATCAAAGTTGTGAATAAGATCAAGATCCTTGGAGGGTATTTTTCTAATAAACAAATTGTTCAAAACATCTTGGTAGGAGGTTTAAAAAAATTTTGAGGCTAAAATCTCTTCCCTAGAGGAGTCCAAGGATTTGAACACTGTTAAGATTGCAAAACTTATTAGTTCACCCTAAGCATATGAACAAAGAAGATATTTAAGATAGAAGAAGACTTCTGAAAAGGCTCTTCAAGTTAAACTCAAGCAAAACCATAACAAAAGGAAAAACAAATTGGAAAACAAAGAGAAAAGTAAGAGATTCAAGGAAATTAGAAGACTAATCATCTTATGAGTTTTGTAATAAGGTCAATCATCTTGCAAAATTTTGTTGGAAAAGACTAAATCTTGTATGCAAAATCTACAACAAGAAGGATACTTTGAAAAAATATGTTGGCACAAAGGAAAATAATAACAATAGTTATAGGGATACCAATAAGTGTAGAATGACAATCTATAGATAAGGATCGAGGAGTTGAGGACTAGCTGTTTATGGCTACCAATTGCCTTTATAGCAAAGTTGTTGACATATAGTTAGTGGATAGTGGCTACACCAACCATAAGTCATCTAATTTGCACTTATTTAAGGAGCTTGAAATTTCCTACAAGTCAATAATCAAAGTTAGAAATGGAAAAAGCATTCAAGTAAAAGGTAAATGTATAATTGTAATCAAAATAAAGATGGATTTGAAACTTATAACCAACGTCCTCTATGTACCTACAATAAACCAAAATCTACTTTCAGTTGGTTAGCTACTTGAAAGGAATTACTCTTTAATCTTTAAAGATAGGGTATATGTCATATATGATTCCTTTAGTGTTGAACTGACCATTGTTCTTATGATAAAAAAAAAAAAACTTCCATTTGAATAAAAAAAATATGTATACACAAGCATTACATGCCACTATCACTGTCAAAATATTTGATTTATGACATCAAAGATTGGGCCATTATCTTCTTGTTGGTATACAAAGGTTGCAAAAAGAAGGTCTTATACATAATCTACCTAAGTTAGTAAAGAGCAAAGGTGTGTGCAAGGCATGCTAGCTAAGGAAGCAAACAAAGCTTCCTTTCTCTCAAAGTCATAACTGGAGAGCCAAAGAAATACTTAAACTTGTCCATTCTAACTTTTATGGACCTATGAGCATTACTTCTCTAAATGGTATCAAAAAATTTATCAATTTCATAGATGACTTCTTTAGGTTTGTTTGGATCTATTTTCTAAAGTCTAAAACTAATGTCCCTAATGTTTTCCTTAAATTTAAGATCAAGATTGAGAATAAATTGGGCTTCAGGATTAAGGCCATTAGAAGTGACAATGGCATAGAATATGTGTCACTATCCTTTAAGAAGATATACTTAGATTTTATAATTAAACAATAGCTCACTTCACCTTATTCCCTTTAATAGAATGGGGTTAGTGAGAGAAAGAATAGGACTCTACTTATAATAGCTAGGTATTTGCTATACTAAAGTCAATGCCTAAGAAATTTTATGTTAAAACTATAGCAATCATAACTTGTATACTAAACAAGCTTCAACAAAATTCTTGTCTAAAAGGACACCATTTGAAGCCTAGTTCTAGTCCAAACCATTTATCAATTTTTCATAAAGAATTCTTGGATTCCTCTTCATAACTTAAAGGTTTAAGAATTGCTTCATGACATTTTTCATAAATGTCATCAAAGTCTTTAGCACCTATGACTAATGTATGATTAACATCTTCATCTTCTAAAGAGGCAAATTTTTATTGTTGTGCTGAAGGGCCAGCTTAATCTAAGTTTCTTGGATTTTGACCTTTGACTTGTCCCAATTCCACTACTTTCCCTAATTGAATCTAAGGTTTCTAGCAATAGAAACCCTTCTATTTTGAGATCATAGATTCTATAATTGGGAGGTATGCTTGTATAAGCAATCAACATAGCTACAAATTACTTCTAATCCAACTTATTTTTCTATTGTTGCTTGTAGTTATATGTCAAGGTAGCTTTCTTAAGTGGAATGTTATAAAAGGAGTTGTACGCTTAATAACTTGATGGATTTATTAAAGAAGGAGAAAATGACAAGACCTAACTACTTAAAAGGGTTTTGTATAGCCTTTAATAGGCACTTAAGGCCTATTATAGCAGGATTCATGATTGCTTGCAAAAACTTGGGTTTAATAAAAGCTCAATTGAGGCTACTCTATATATTAGTGCCAAAGATACACATTTCTTGCTCAAATCTTTGTATATTGATGACTTAATGGACATTAGAGACAATTTAAAGCTTGTTGATTAGTTCAAAAAAGAGATGAAAAGTTAGCTTGGCATCACTAACTTAAAGAAAATGCATTACTTCCTTGGCTTGGAAGTATATGAATCCAATCAAAGGATCTTTATAAATCAAGCAAAATATGCAAAACAGGTGTTAGAAAATTTCCAAATGCATGGATGTAAGAGCTCTAAGACACCTTTAACTCTAGGGGAAAAGTGATAGAAAAAGGATAGAGCTGCAAAAATAGATGCTTCAAAATTTAGGAGTCTTATTGGATATCTTTTATACTTGTCAACTACAAACTTGACATAATGCATTTAGTTAGCTTATTATTAAGATAAATAAATGCATTCTTCTTGTGAAAATCATTTTAAGTCACGTAAGAAAGAGCTTAGATACATTAAAGGCTCAACTAATTTAGGAGTTATGTTTAAGAGAAGCCAATAAATGAAGCTAATTGGGTTTATTAACATTGATTAGGCTAGCTCATGTGATGTTATAAGAAGTACAATAGGCTATACCTTTACTATGAGCTTAGACATCTTTTATTGGAGTTTCAAGAAGCAAATCATTGTTGCTTAGTCCATAGTTAAGGTTAAATACATTGTAGTAATCTTAATAATGAACCAATCAATTTGGATTAAGAAAGTATTCACAGATTTAAAGCTAAACTAGACCCAGCCTATTAAAATTATGTGTGAAAACCAAGTTGCAATTACATTCTTAAGGAACCTCATTTTGTATGGGAAAATTAAACATTTTAAGATTAAACTCCATTTCATCATAGAGGTACAAGAGAATTATGAAATTATTCTAATTTATTGCATAACTAAAGAACATATTGCAGACATACTAACCAAAAGTCTGCATAAATCAAGATATGTAGAATTAAGAAAAGCACTTAAAATGCAAAACTACAACATGAAGAAGGAGTGAAAGGAAAAGCCATGGTGTTGCAATTTTACTCCAAAGGTCTATTAGTTTCCTTTTTAATAGAGAGCTTCCTAGCAAAGCCCTTAAATTTTAGTTTATGAAAGTTACAATTTGGTAGAGCTATTAATGAAGAAACTAAAGCAAATATATTTTGTTAATTATGTTATTTAGTTTGAAATATTTTGAATTGAAAACATATTAAGTTGATAATTAAGCTGTTGAAATCTCTTAATCATTAGTTAACTTTATTTCAAATTTGAAAGTTTATATTCAAATTTTGTATTTTATGAAACCTTATATAAAAGAGGTTGGATGATGAATGACAAGTGTGAGCAACTTCTCTCAATAGCCTTACAAGTTCTTGTTTTGCTTCTTTCATTTTTCATATACATTTTCTAGTTTTCTGGCCTTGACATTATTGTACTTATGAGTTGAGACTTGTTTGTTTGCATAATCATTAATAGGCAAACCTTGCCTATTAATCACTAACATAGGCAAAAGCAACATGAAGCTATTAATGTTGCTATCTTAATCATTTTTACTTTAGCATGATTCTATAAACATAAGTTTATGGCCATGGGTGAGATGGATAAGTGTCAAGATTAGGGCATGGAAACTATTAAAGTGCTATTGTGACTAAAAAGATGAAAGAGGGTAGCATACTTGGTAGTTAATTAAGCTTTCATAAAAAAGGCTTTGTATTAGATAAAGGTCAAGATGAAATGATACTTTTCTAGGCATAAATAAATTTAATAGGGTCTTAGGTAGTTGTTGATAGACAATAATTACATAGTGCACAATGGATGAGACAATGTGTAATTGATTTATTTTCTAAAAGAGTGGAAGATGATGCATTAAGAAAATCTTGAAATCCATGTGCTTGTCACAACTTATGCTAACATAAGGAGTTCTTAGCTTAATTTAGGGATGTAATCTATCTTTGTATTTGCTCATGCTCAATATCAAGGCATGTTGAGTACCATATAGGTGGTAGTAATAATTTTGATTGCATTTTTCTCCATATATTAACAACACCCATTGAACTACCATTTTATTTTCTTTATTTTCTAGTTTTGGAATTTAGTAAAGCTTTTTGCCACTCCCTTTGCTACTCTAACATTGATTGGAGGTGGTATACTAAATTATGTGATGTATGACTGCACTTATTACTACCTTCATCACAACCAACCCAAAAGTGATGTCTCAAAAGGGTTTAAAGGCAAGAAAATGTTACCATTGGTCAAGAAAGTTCAAAATTTTCAAAAGTTAATGTTAAGAATTAAAGCAAATGTATATTGATTTTTCTTAACCTCAAAAGATTAATAAATTTTCAATTACTTCACCCATTTCTTATAGTATCCAAGGTTTCCAGTTTGATCCTAATATGGTTATTGTTGGTGTATAACTTCCTTTGGGGTTTGATCAACAACATTACTTTGCATATTTTCAATTTACATGTCCTCATTTGTCTTCACAATAGTAAAACCATCCTTATATTATTTTGATAAATATGGAAGATGAACAATATTATAGGTTGCACCACCAATATCTTTATTTATATCAACTGCATAATCAAGTATTAGAAACTCAAAATCATATTCAATCTAATGGAAATGTTGGACTAAAGCTAATGAAAGAAAATATGAGGTAATGATCTTTCAAGCTGCCAATCCCTCACTAACCTCAACAATCTAATCATAAGAGTTTTTAGAACAATTATACTATGACAAGGTGTTTAAACCAATCACATCCTATATATAAAGTATGAAATCATACTTTTCCTAAGAAGATTGTAGTAAAATCTCAAAGGTTAAATATGCTAAAAGCTTTGATGCTTGACTTTATTGTAATGAATGTGTCGTTAGCCCATAAAAACTAGAATGGAAATGTTATATCAGGTGGCCATCTCCACCATAACTTGCCTATTCCCAACACTAGATGCTTTCAATTAGATTGTTTGTGTTCATGCAATTTGAATTAGAACCACACATGGTCAAAGTACTACTCCTTATTCCTAGATTCAAAAGTATAACTCGAAGGATGAAGTCACTAGTAAAATATATGATATGGCAATGGACTAACATGGATGTCACTTCTTGCAAAAAAATTTTTTGAAGGCATACCACAAGATGTTGAAAACATTTTTCTAGAGACCATTAATCACATTGTTGAGTTGATGACAAACCCTTTTAAAAATTACCTAATCTAAAAGTTGTTTAAAATGTTTGATGAGGTTCAGTGAATGCAATTACTTGGTGCATCACTAGAAAATCCAAAGAACTTGTTGGGATTTCATGTGACATGCATAGATTATTCATCTATTGGTTCTTATTTTAGTGATAAGGGATTACTTAAGGCAAAAAGAAAAGAAGGTGAAATAAGGAGAAGGGTAAAGGTAAGGTGATTATCCATTGATTTTGTGCAAAAAGCATCAATTTCATTGTTTCTTCTTCAATATATATTAGAAACTTTTACAAAATCAAGTTTACTACAAATTCAAATTTCATATTTTGAATTTAAATAGAGAGTTACATGATTATAGATTTGTTTAAATTCAAAATACTTCAAATTTGAGTTAAACACATCAATACACAAAATGTTTAGAATGATTTGTTAGGAAGCTTCTATAAAATGTTTACCAACTTCCAAAACTATCAATTACCAATTGGTGCTTGGAAAAAAAGTTAGTTATTTAGGGTTTAAGGTCAACTTGTTGTAGCAAAGTAAGGGCACAACAATCTTTACTCTTCCTTAATGTTGTTGCTTTGCATCCTTAATTTCTTCTTTAGTTTAGCAAATATGTCTTTATGCAACCCTTTGGTTAGGACATTTGCAAGCTAAATCCTTAGAGGGATAAAACCTTGGTTCCACATCTTAATTCTCTAACAGTTTCCTTACACAATGAAGCTTAATATTAAAATGCATAGTTCTCCCATGTATTATTAAATTCTTTGATATAACAATGGATACTTGATTGTCATGGTATGATGGTGGCCTCCTTTTGTTTCAGCTTCAAGTCTACCATTATCTTTTTGATCCATAAGGCTTGATTCACAATTGAAGTAAGAATTATTTACTTTGTTTTAGTTGTGAATTGAGCCATAATAGTTTGTTTCTCTAAACTTTAACAAAAAATAGTTAAACCAAGAATAAAAGTTTGCCTGGAAGTGCCTTTCGTATCCTTACTTGATTTAGTTTAATCACTATAAGTATAGCCTTTTAACTTGATATCTCCTGTGCTTTTGAACGTAATTCCAAAATTAGTTATGTGTTTGATGTATTTCAACACTCTTTTTGTAAGAGGGGTAAGAGTGGTGAAAAGCTAGAGGAAGCCATTTATAAAAAGTAGTTTTAGTTTTCTATAAGGTTCTCTAGGTGTTTTGCTCCTTACACAATGGTTAGCTAGCTTTTCTTCTTGATTGCTTGTTTCTAGGGCCCTCAAATGTAGCTTGCTTTGATACTAGAATGTGTTGGTTCATATTTTGGTGATTACAAATTACTTAAGGCAAAAGGAAAAGAAAGAGAAGTAAGAAGGAGGGTCAAGGTAGGGTGATGATCCATTGATTTTGTGCAAAAAGCATTAGTTTCATTACTTCTTCTTCAATACATACTAGCAATTTTTACAAAAACAAGTTTGCTACAAATTCAAATTTAATAATTTGAATTTAAACACAGTATGTTACATGATTATACATTGGTTTGAATTCAAAATGTTTCAAATTTAAATTAAGCACATCAATACATGACATGTTTAGAATCATTTGCTAAGAAGCTTCTGCAACATATTTGTCAACTACCATAACTATCACTTGTCAATTGATGCTTGGCAGGAAAGTTAGTTACTTAGAGTTTGAAATTAGGTTGTTGTAAAAAAGTAGGGGCACCATGATCTTCATAAATTTCTCTCTCTCTCTCTCTCTTTAAATATTTATACATATATAACAAAAAGGTCTCTCTCTAATCTCCTTCTCCTACCAACAAAACTACAAGTATCAATAGCTATAGAACCAACTATGGATCACATAAACCTTTAGCTTTAAAACCAACACATATAACCTTTATCTACTTCCTACATAGCACTAAAACAGGAGACTTGGATTTTCATCTCCAAATATATGCCTTGTGATTGTCAATCTTTAGTAGGCAAGTGTCAACAATATTGAGGTGAGCATTTGTACATAATGTGATCATATTCAAAATGCAAGCAAGGTTATGGTTTGCAATTGACATCTCTTGTATCTAGCAAAAGATAATTCATTGTGTCAAAAATTATAAAGAAATAAAACAATGTTGTGAGAAAATGTTGAAAAAAATTAGAAAGCATAATGCATTATTGTAATCTTGTCTACATTGTTTGGTCCTTCATGTAAAAGGAAAATATTATTGAATCAATAATTAGTTTATTCATTTTCTCTTCTATCAACCATAAAGCCTTTCTATGGTTAAGTGAAACACTAGCAATGATTTCTTTTGCAATTCCTTTTTGAGGCAACAACTACTAACTACGTTTAACTTGCAATTGATCGACATGGATATTGTGTGCTTCAAAAATGCCCTAGCCACTTTAAGGGTAAGCAATGAAACCATTTAGTGTGCGAGATTAGATCAAATGCTCTAATCCTTTCTGAAGATCCATTTTGGCGCAATTTTTCTATTGTTTGGCTTGTTTTCTTTGTGATCCTTCATTTATTAGAAAAGCTGCTAGAATGTTCATCCTTTGAGCATTGCATTAATATTGCTAACATTAAAAATGTAGACATGATCTTGTTGATGAGACGAGATATATTTATATAGCTAACCTTGAATCAAAACAACACTGACTTGTTTAGACCACTTACATCAGATTATGAACTTGGACATTATTGATGAAAACTTTGATTCATTCTAGTTATCTTTTGAATATGCTATATTTATTTTGATTATGAGAATGAGAAAAAGTATTATTAGCAAACATGATTTTCATGCCTATACTTGTTTTCCATGTGAGGCTGACGCTTGAGAATGAGTATTTCAGCTATGAGGATTAGGTTTTTAATCCCCTTACTAGCTTCATGTTTAAAATGCCTTGAAATGGCTCACTTTGCGCTTCATCCTGAAGTGTGATTAGACATTCAATGCTTGGAGGAAACCGAACTGATTAGGCATGCAAAAACTTACCTAAATTATTCAATTAGAATTTTCCAGGTGTTGAATATATATTTTTTTAAAAAAAGAATCTCTATCCAAAATTTTCCAATGTTTTGTCAAAAAATACATGATTTGAAGATGATTGAATAAAATAATACAGATCAAAGAAACATTTAATAAAAATTTATATTTTAACCCCAAAAAATACTGTGAGTGTTGCACTTTACGAACCGGACATTTGGCACTTTGCCAGCCGTTTGGGCAGTGGGATCCTTCTGGATCCCTTTCCAATATGCAAATAAAACTTGGCGGATAGGCTTCCATACTCTGGCACAACCGGAGTTTTTCACCAAACAAAACGGTGTGCTGGTAGCAGCTGATAGAAATAAGCGAGATTTCCATTCTCTCCCCTCGTTTCTTATCGGACTCAGTTGTCCAACTTGGACATTAAAGTCATAACGCGAATACCTACCCATCAGAACGAGAAAATCAGTTGATGTAGCTGCTGATTTTCTAATGCTTTTGGCCCTTTAGCTTCATTCTAAGCCAGTGTGTTCGATGTTATGTTAAAGCAGTCCTTGTGCAGCAACCTAGGCATCAAGTCCATTGAAGTACACATATCTCAGTATTGCAGCTGTGGAGGCGATGAAAGACCAAGGGATCTGCAGATGGAACTACACCATAAGATCACTGCACCAGTATGCCAAGAATCACGTAAGATCAATCCCTCAGGCCAAGAAGCTCTCACCTCCATCTTCTACAATGGTTTCAAGGAAGTTGACAAAACAAAGAGTAAAGTAATCTGAAGAGTCTTGGAGAAAAGTCATGTACTTGAGTTGTTGGGGCCCCTACTGAAAGTATTGTGCACAACTTATGAATAACAAATATAAATGTAAATTGTGGAGAAATTGTGCTTTTCAATTACCAATATGAAAATTTTGAGAATTGCAATACGAACACGCAAATCGACGGAACTCTCCTACAAGATTCCGAAAATCCTATTCTTCCCATCAGAACTATAATGATTTACTAGTACAAATCGAGTAGAACGAAGTAATTGGTTTTTTCACCGCATGACGTTGCTTGCATTTTCGTTGTAAAAATGCAATTAAGCGTGCACCTAAGCCATGAAGAACTTGAACATACCCGTACTATCTAAATCATTCAATTAAGTAATGTCTTAAGTCCGGAGCACGTTTTCTGAAATATTATATGAAAAAGAAATTAATAAAACCACTGGGTCAATTTGATGATAAACAACAGAAGAAAACACAAAGTTGTGTTTTCTGAAACATTTGGCACATTGGCAGTCATTTCGATATCACGATTCTTCGAGCAGGCTCATATGCCATTGAATAAAACAAGCATATTTTGGTTGCTTCCTATTATTTTAAGACGAAAAAGGCAGATATAGCTCCTGCTTTTCCAAAACTTTTAGCATTCGTTGTTTCTACGATTAATTTTCTGTATATCTAAACAATAGTAAGCATTGCAGTTGTGGTGCGGGCGCTGCAGATGGAACAACACCGTAAGATCTGCTTCAATATGCCCAGGGTCATATTTTTTAGAAAATGTCGAAACTAATTATAAACTTAATATTATATTTTAATTTAAAATTTTAAAATATTTAATATATATATATATATATATTTCATGTTAATGAAATATTCTTAATTATAAAATTAATTCGAAACAGAAACTTTTATATTTCTCTTATATAGTTGTTTTAAGAAAAAAATTTGAGAGAAGAGAAAATAAAGAAATAAAATTTTAAAGTTGGTAGTTTCAAAGTTCGCACGTGGGACGAAACAACTCATACTTTGCATCCCTTCTTTTTCCTTTCTCCCCGTTTTCCGTAAAGGTAGACGGGTTTGTAAAACAGCTGAGTTCTCGGTTTACTTGTGTAGTTAAGTCATCCAATGAAAAAGGAAAAAACATTTACGTTTTGTCTTCTTTGACCTCCACTTGTTGAAACTGCCGATCGTGAAGATGACACCCATTTTGTAAGGACATCAATTAGATAGAATTAATAAACTAATAGTGTATTTTTATTAAAATTTAATTGTAAAATTATAAAATAAATTTAATTATTTGTTATTTTTTAATAATATTTTTAAATTTAAAAAATTAAATAATTTTAAATTATTTAATTAATATGTAAATTAAATATTTATTAATTAGGTAAATTTATTTATAATTAAAAATTTTTTATATTAATTTAATTTTAATTATTTTAATATTATTTATTTTTTAATAAATAAAAATTTATATAAAATTTAATAATTATAATTTTTTTATAAATAAATTAAATATTAATAAATAATTCTCAATTTTAATTTATCAGTTTCACACATACGATATAATTTTTCTTAAAAAAAAACAAACATAATTGAAGGATTGGAATTGGGCCGACACAGGCAAGTGACACCATGCCAAGCCTCGCCACGAAGTCAGAGCCACTGCCAATCGTCATAGGCCACGTGTTCCCGTCACGTGGAGTCCCACATCGATCAAAAGTCGGAAATGTCCTTGCAGCGAACAGTAGAAGAAGACAAATGGACAATAATTATTTAAAAGATTCTTTAACCTTTAATTAAAAAAAAAAAAGACCAATTGTGGGACCCGTTGGCAAAACCGCTACTTCATGAAACCACTTTTCACGTCTGTAAAATCCATTCTTCTCGAATCCAACCCTTCCGAGGATAAAACAAGCTAAAAGCAGGACACTTAAAAACCTCTTTAAAAAACAATTTAGATCGGAAAACCAGAAATGAGCTACTTGAAAAGGATCCATATGGCGGCGAGCGTAGCGGGAGTGCAATGCCACGCTGACCAGGGCCTGAAAGTGAAATCAGGCTTCAAGTCCCTACATCACGGCGACAAGGGGTGGCTATTTTACTGCGAGGATGGGACGGAGTTCCAGCCATTCCCCGGCGCAGTCGGATCTGATCGGACCGGAGTTCTTGGAAGCCGCGAGGGGACGAAAGAGTGGGTCAAAGCGAATAAAGGTATTGTTCAATTAAATATGATACCACCAATACACTTGAGTTGACCAATATAAAGCAATTCTTAAAGTGAGCCTTACAGGATATACTTACATTAATACACAATTACACAGGAATATAGGGTGTACAAGTAATTTCAATACGCGATCCTTAGTCTCACGATCAACAACACCGTGCCCATCTCCGAATTGATACATACACTGTGCCATTCTTCCCAAGCTCATTGCAATAGCCTTGAAGGGTTCAGAGAATAGAGAATCTTCGACTCTCCGCTCTTTGTTCATCTTTCTCCATGTTTCACTAATCAAATATCTTATATGTGCACGAGCCTCCCCTTCAGAAGCTCCCGTCTCATGCATGTAGCAATGGATTGATTTTAGGACATCACCTCTCTTTAGCTCGTCCTATAATATAGCTCAACCAAAAGTATAGCAATTAATAAAAATAGACTATTTTTATCTTCATTTAAATAACAAAGTAAGAAGAGAGAAAAATAGAAGAAAGAGAAAGAGAAAAATACTGAGGATGTTCCCAGGTCATCTGCAAGTCTCAAAATCATCGAAGACCACCGAATAATATTGGGATACCCGGTCAAGGCTTCCATAGCTTTGTCCGACCATTGCGTTGACATCCCATCTAAAATAAGAGTGGAATATTCACGAGTCACAAATTTGGGATGGCAAATAAATTGCATAAGCATATATTAATTGTAGTTACTTATTGTAGCCATAAACCATGACATGAAATATGATCACAAGAGCACAACACTTTTGAGAGAGGGAGAGGTTGGATTTTCATTTCTCAACTCACTCAAATTCTCGTTAGTTTCAATTTTCATGTAAAAGAATGTGTACTGGTGTTTTTGATGTACTAAAAAGAAGTGATGTAACGGACTGAATAGTTATTCTTTCTGAGCAACTAGATGGAGTTCTTACTTGATTAGTGAATATGAGAGATAAAAATGTGACAAAGACCTTTCGACGGCATCTGTGAATAGCACAAGTTCATCCAATGTGCCATAAACGTCATAGACATCATCATTTGTCGTTATTAGTGCATTGACCACCGTGAACTTTCTTCTAAGATGTCCGAACTGAGGCTCGAATCTTACTCCCACAGTCCATAAGAAATTCTCCGTTATCCTGTCTCTAGCAAAGCTGAACTTCTCCCCTAGCTGTGACTTTTTCCACCACCTGTTATTGAGAAGATAGAAGTTTAAACTTTGAGAACCAATAGATACAAAATTTAAGAAAAACAAAAAAAAAAAATAAAGATGGCAAACTTATAAAATCACCTTCCTAAATTTGAAGTTTGGTTGGCATTTTGTATATCTATTATGATAAATTGTTTGAGATATTACTATGAACTCATTTGTTGGGAACGTGTATAAAAGACGCGTTAATTAACTTCTAATTTAAGTTATTATTTTTCTATTTTATTTTTAAATTATTTGATTTGTTGAAAACTTATTTTTTAAATTAGACTGTTTTTTAAATTTTAAAATTTAGATTCAAAATTATAAATTTCTTATTTTTAATAAATTTATCCTATTTAAAGGACCTAATGACTAATAAAATAACAGTTGAATTTTATCGTTAACTTAGATATTAGGTTCTCTCTCTGAACAAGGCCTAAGGTTTCAGTCTCCCTTTGATGAGCTAAACTTTTATTATAAAAATAGGTCATTTTAAAAAACACTAATAAAGGGAAGGGACAACTCATAGAGCCGGACTTTCCTGTGAATCGTCCAGTGATAAGATCTTTGGTCAAAGAAGGCAATAAATTGGTATCAGAGCCAAACACAATGGGAAACTCTTAAATCAAGGACAAACTATGCGCACACCTCAAAAAGGCACAAGCCGTAAATGATGCTAAGGTTATTGAGGTAGAGCGACGGCTAGGAAATCAAATGCAAAAACTCTCACTGTAATTGAAAGAGATGATGGCAAGCCTCCTAAAAAGTATGCGTGTGGAATCAGAAATCACAAGCCATAACCCGCTACAAGAGCAAACACCCCTTATGATTAACGCAAGCAATCCAACGATAGGGGCCAGTGTGGCAATCGACGAGGGAATGGTGCCTCGATACACAAAGTTGGATTTCTCAATTTATGCTGGTGCAAAAGATCCCCTAATCTAGTTACATCAATGTGAAAAGTTTTTCGCTAATCAGCACACAATAGAAGTAGACAAGGTGGGGTTAGCCACATTCCATCTCCTTGGGGAGGTGCAATTGTGGTACCACCAGTTAGAATCTGAGCAACCTGTAATCAATTGAAATAGGTTTAAGAAGTACTGTTTACTTTGATTTGACCCTCTAGCACGTAGCAACCCCTTAGGGGAGCAGGTCAATCTTAAACAAACGAGGTCAGTTGAGGATTATCAGAGCCAGTTTCAGGAGTGATTGGCATAAGCAAGCCAATTCGTCAGATTAAACTAGCATGTAAGTTTATTCACTGTAGGATTGTTCGATTCAATTCGCATGGATATGGAGCTTCACGCACCACCTAATTTAGCCTATGCCATGAATCTAGCCAAAGCCTTTGAAGCCAAACAAAAGGTGTTGCAAGAATTCGTACAAAAGAAGAGGATGTGGCAAGGCAACTAAGGCGTTCCTTCATCTAACATGACACAAACAATACCTCCAATCAAGAACAACACTAGTCTGAGAATGTAGATTGACAACAAAATTATAAGTTCTTCCTCGCCTTTCATTAAGAAACTGATAAGGGCTAAGATGGCAGAAAGAAGGGCACGGGGGTTTTGTTATAATTATGACGAGCTCTATTCAGCAGTACACCAAAAGCTTTTTTGGCTTAAGTTGGCTTAATAGAATAGACAGGAATTAGCACTTGAGCTTGAGGTGGAACCAAAGATTTCACTTGATGCCATTACAAGACAAAAGGGGGTAATTATAATGCAAATTTATCCAAGACTTACCACTACGTAGGTTAGTAGATTTAGGGAGTACCCACAATTTTATTAGTTTAACAGCAGCCAAATACCTTAGGATACAAGTCCAACCAAATTCTTGCATGACCGTATCAATGACGAATAGGGAGGATGTGCGCAGCAGCGGCCTTTGCCGAAAGGTTCCTTTCTCAATTGATAATAATAACTTTTTTGCTGATTTTTTTATGCTTCCCCTAGCTGGTTTTGATTTAGTGTTAGGAATTAAATGGCTCCAAACATTGGGACCAATACTTTGGGATTTTACCTCTCTCACTATAAACTTTGATGCTGGTGGAAGACGAATTGTGCTCCATGGACTACAAACACCAAACCAGCACCACCTTCATTCGCTCAAACAAATGGATTCTCGCCATGCCCAGTTTGAACAATTATTATCTGAATTTGCTGATTTATTTCAAGAACCAACTGGTTTGCCCCCAATTTACAATTGTGATCGCCGAATTTGCCTTGAGCTTACTTCAGGTCCAGTAGTGGCATGACCATATCGATACCCGCACCTTCAGAAAGATGAGATAGAGAAGTAATGTGCACAAATGTTATAGCAAGGGATCATTTGGCCAATTAAGCCCCCGTTCTCCTCACCTATGCTGTTAGTTAGGAAACATGATGGGTCTTTGTAGTTTTGTATTGATTATAAAGAGTTGAGTGCCAAAACTGTGAAGGATAAATTTTCTATCCCAATGATAGATGAGTTATTGGATGAACTACATGGGTATATTTCTTACAAGCTCCAATTACTGGCTAACTCCAAGCTCCATGATGTCTTCCATGTCTCTCTTTTGAAACCACTTAAAGGCGTGCCACCTACTCTTTTTCCATTACTGCCTCCAATTAACAATGGTCAGGTCATCCCAACTCCTACTGCTATTTTGCGAGTTCATCCAAATCGTGGTAACTAGGAACTATTAGTCCATTGGACCAGAACTGATGTTGCTAACTCAACTTGGGAATCTTAGATCAATTCCATAATGCATATCCAGCCCTTAAACTTGAGGACAAGCTCTTTCTTTAAGGGGAGGGTGATGTTATGAACTCATTTGTTGGGCACATGTATAAAAGACGCGTTAATTAACTTCTAGTTTAAGTTATTATTTTTCTACTTTATCTTTAAATTGTTTGGTTTGCTGGAGACTTATCTCTTAGGTTAGGTTGTTCCTTAAATTTCAGAATTTAGATCCAAAATTATAGGTTTCTTATTTTTAACAAACTTGTCCTATTTAAAAGACCTAGTAACTAATAAAATCACAAGCTAAATTTTATCGTTAACCTAAAGATTGGGTTCTCTCTCTGAACGAGGCTTAAGGTTTTAGTCTCCCTTTGATGAGCTAAGTTCTTATTATAAAACTAGGTCATTCTAAAAAACCCTAATAAAGGGAAGGGATGACTCATAGAGCTAGACTTTCCTGTGAATTGCGCGATGACAAGATCCTTGGTCAATAAAGGTAACAGATATTTAATTAATGAAATATCATTGACTATGAACTTGAAATTTTAAGTTACAAGGTGTTTTTTAAACCCCAACGAATAATAAACAAATCAATAATGTGCCTTCCTCGCAAATTTATTGCTCTCAAATTAAAGCCCTCTCATTAAGGCAAAATAAGAAATGAGCTTACCTTGAAGCATATTTTAAATCTTCTTGGTATGCTGCTTATACATTGTTGAAGTCCAATTTAGCAAACTTAAGTAGAAGAGGACTCATGCCTTGTTTCATCTCGTATATGTCAATGAACCACTTGGCCTCTAGTCTTGGCGTATGCCAATGCAATGGGAGCTCAAAGGCATGCCTTGCCGATAAGGACTTGTATTAAAGTTCTTTATTTTTAAAATTCTCAGTAAGATGCTTTACTGCAAAATTTCTTACATCATCCAACAAACTCTCTCCTTCTCCCAATAGGTATGATGCTTCATAAAGAGATAATATTCTCTTTATATCATAACATAAGTATTCTTTAAAGTTACCTTCATCGTCGATAAAATTATTAAATATCTTTATAATTTGATAAATAAATTGTATATTTATTTGTAATGTAAAAAATTATTATGATTTTTTAAAATTTGAACTAAATAATTTATAATATAATAGAATATCATTATATAAATATATATAAAAAATAAATCTATTTTAATTAAATATATTCTTAATTATAAAATTATTTTTTTTAAATACCTTAAAATACTTTAAATCCATATTGTCTCAAGAGTCTAAATTCAAGAGTTGCTACATGCAAATCTCTGTTCATTCCTCTAGAACTAGTATGGTGATTATCACTGTAAAATGTGGTCAAAATCCTATTTATCTCTTTCCCAAAGTGGTAAGCCAACCCAAGTCTCTGCAGGGTATCAATTAGCTCAAGCCAATCTAAGAGATTCATTGGCTATTGGAGCATCATCTTCGAATGGAACATTGATGGATTTTCTAAATACCAAATTCTGAACCTACTCCAACTAATGACTATGGTTACTAACACTTATCGTACTCATAATCAAACTTTAGATCCAACGATTGCAGAAATCCTTGTAGCAAGACTTTCTGGGTAACTTAAAGGATGGTGGGACAACATACTCTCACCAGAAAACAGACAAGAAACTTTTACCAGAATCAAAAGGGACACAAATCAGCAACCTATCTTCGACTAATAACATCGTCCAATTCCTGATGCAGTAATAACCCTTATTTTCACCATCACTAAACATTTCATTGGGGATCCTTCCCATTTTAAGGATAAAAGTATTGAACTACTTTCAAATTTAAAATGCAAATATTTACATAATTTTTGCTAATATAAAGATATTTTCTTGACTCGTGTCATGCAATAAAAAGATACTAACCAAAATTTTTGGAAAGAAAAATTTATTGTTGGTCTTTTAAGCTTTGGGTGATAAAGTTAGAAAACAAATTTTTATGACCAATACAATAAGCACATCCCATATGATATTCTTTCTTACGGCGAATTAACAAGTTTCATCCAAAAAGAAGGATTACAGGTTTGCAATGACCTTTGATTGCGAAAGCAAATTAAGAAAGAAAAGTAGCAAACCAAGAGAGAGCTTGGATCCTTCTGTGCTCAATTTGATGACAACCTATACCAAAAACAAAAGGTCAAAAGAAAGTCCAAACCCAAACCAAATAGACCTAGCTCCAATAACTTGTTTTACTGAAAGCCTAGAAATAAACCAACTAAGTCACAAAAGGTCTTTACTAAACTTTCAAAACCTCTTATTCAAAACCAAGCCAATTAACCCACAGATCAAAAGCCCAAAGTCATTTGCTATTGGTGTGGCAAACCTGGACATATAACTTGTTACTATAAACTCAATACAAAATTCCAAGCCTTAGAACTTACTGACCAAATCCATAACCAACTTCAAACTTTGCTCCAATACAGTAGCTCAGAGGGATCCAGAGTCTCTTTTGAAGATGAGGCGAGCCTCCAACTGGATGATAATACCAATCCATTAACTTTGTCTAAAGAAAAGGATACCTTTGTATTAACGCACGATTAAGAACAAATTCTTGACATTCTTGACAATTTAGGTAATGATTATACCAAAACTCTTTTCCTTAAAAAGCTTCTAAAAGCCCCATCTTCCTCTAAACCTAATGAATTACTTCAGCAAACCTAGACACATTATGATTTACAAAACATATTTGACCACTTTGAGCAGTCACAAACCAAACCTATAACCATTAATGACCTCAAAGCAAAGATAAACCATCTTAAAACAAAAATCTCCCGAATCAAACAGCAACAAACTATTGACCAAAAAACACTAGCATCCCTACTGAATCTAGTACATAACCACTCTCTTAGCACTCCTGAAACTAGACCTCCTAAACTTAAGGCACCCTCTGAGCCAAACAATGAATTTCTATTTCTTTTAACAAAAATCACAACCCAAAAATGGTTGGTCAATATCCAACTACTAACTAATTCTCTTTAAAAGCTATTGTATTACTTGATACAGGGGCTGACCTTAACTGCATCCAAGAAGGTCTCATTCCAACAAAATATTTTGAGAAAACTATTGAAGGATTAAAATCAGCCAGCAACCACCGACTGGTCGTTAATTACAAACTTACGGAAGTACAAGTTTGCCAACAAGGTAATTCCTTGAAAACTTCTTTTATTCTTATTCGAAATCTCAAACAGAAGGTTATTCTTGGCACTTCATTTTTAAATCTTATCAAGCCATTTAGTGTAACCCATCAAGGTATTCATACCTAAATTCTTGGCCAACTTATCATTTTTGAATTCGTTCAAATACATTTCTTCACTGAAAGCAATTTTGGCAAACACTGAATGACAATTACAGGGAGACAGCTCAACCTCTATTTCTTATGACCCGCCAGCGAACCATAATCTATTTGATTACATCTACGGACCTCTAGAAGACACCAGATCAACAAAACAACAAAAACCTAGCAAATCATCCGCCGAAAGCCAAGAGAAGAAAAAAAAAAGTAAAGTAAAATGTCGGGGAATATGTTTTTTTCACCCGAAGTAAATTTACTTTACCCAAAGCATCTCTGCTTGTCAACTCAAAAGCATTTGTCTGCCAATTACTCCACCGAAAGAAAATTTATCCAAATTTATGGCTTAACAAATAACTGTAGGTTCCTCTTCTGCTATAAAAGAGAGCGAAACCCAACGGCAACAAGAAAGTTCTAAATTTTATGTAAATATCATTCATGATGCGTTGGAATTCAGAGGGTGCATTTTTAAGTCCAAATGACATGACATTCTATTCATATTGGCCAAATGGGACTGTAAAAGCAGTTTTGTAATGGTCTTTTTCATAAATCTAGATTTGTCAAAATCCTAATTTCATGTCAAATTTGGAAAAAATATTAGCATGCACAAGTCTTTTGCAATAAATCTTTTTGATTTGAAATAGAGTATCTAATCCATTTCAAAGCATCATTCAAAGGTTTGTAGTTGATTACTAGATGAGGAACACCACGTTCTACTTCAGCATTCTTGTTAACGTAAAAGGTTGCACAACTTCATGGAGATTGACTAGGTCTGATGATGTATTTGTCAAGCAAGCTGTTAATTTCCTGTTTACAATGTTTAACCAGTTTAAAATTCATTTGTATAGGTTGGGCTTTGGTGGGAATTTGTCTTTCACTGAAGTTTTTGGCATAGGGTAAGGTTACAACATGGTTTTGTCTATGCCAAAAGGCATTAGGAATGTCAAAACAAATTGTTTGTTCAATTTGGACACAGAGTGTTTGAATCTATGATTGAATCTTAGTAGTTTGTAGTTGGCTCTGAAGTTGCTTGAAAGAAACAGGATCGATAAAAATGTGAAATCCAAAAGAAAAAGCTTCCAAACCATGGACTGAGGATCTCACACAAATTGTCTAGACCATTAAATCCCAAGTCAATACTCTACCATGTCTATACCTTGCCGACCCAACATTTCCCAAGATTGTAGAAACTAATGCATCTAACCAAGGGTATGAGGGAATCCTCAAACAAGTAAAAGGATAGTAAGTGCAATTGGTGAGATTTACATCAAAACACTGGAATGAGTGCCAAAGAAAGTATTCCATTATTAAGCAGAAAATTTTAACTATTGTTTTATGTATTTCAAAATTTTAAAACAATTTATTAAATTAAAAATTTCTTTTACAGATTGATTGTCAAATTACAAAATTTGTTTTACAAAAAAATATTCAAAAATTTTTTTTCCAAACAAATTTTTGCCAGATGGCAAACAATCTTGAGTATTTATGATTTTGATATTGAATTTATTAAAGGTTTTTCTAACAGTTTACCTAATTTTCTTACAAGGGAATTTCTACAAGGAAACACTAATAATTTACCATCCCCTTTTCAAATCAATTTTTCAAAGAGGTAGCAGTTTCCCAAGCCCCTCCAAAAACATTTCAAACACCTTACTATTTCAAAAAACCCTCTTTCTAGACCCTTGAACTTATTGAAGCAGGGTATCATCATGAAGACCTACGAAGATATGCCCAAAAACTTTTTCAAAATTAGTTTTACAAACCATAGGATCATCATCGAACCCACAATTTTTATGAAGCCATACTTATTGATACCAACTTTACCAAATTCAGACATCACACCCAAAATAATGAGATTGGATATTCAACACTCCAAATTATAAGAGTGCTCCATTCATCTAAATGGCTAAATCACTCATCCACTTAAATATTTTTCAAATCATCTATTTATCAAAACTCAAATTTTGCCCAATATTTCTCTTATTGGGATTACAAACAGGCATGGTTCAATGCTTTTTATTTCCAAAACTCTCAATTCAAACATTCCTGGTTATTCTTTTGGGAAACCCAAACAATAATCAAATTTCCCCTTTGGTTTGTTCATTGGTGATCTTGGTTTGGACCAGTCCGTCAAATTTTTCCTAAACCTATCCAAGAGGGATTCCAACTTTTTGCTAACAAATATGCTTTATCTAAAACTGAGGAGGCATATCTCATACTTCTACTATTTTGCTATTACTTCAGGCTACCTTGGTGTTATATGTGGGACTTCCAATTCCGGCCTAATGCAATGACGGCCACCCCAGTGTTAGGAAGAGCCTATAAAGTTAAGTTCTAACAGCAGTTTTTTAAAGCCCGCCAACAAAAGGCCCATCCAAGAGGAGTCTTGGAATGGTTTGACTAACATCCAACCTAATCCAACAAAGTGGAGGCCTCCATTTCTCAATTCCTAGCCTATAAGGCCCAAACACAAGCCCAATTCGCAAGATCCAAATCACAAGAAGAATACATCTATTCACTGAAAGCAACTCTGGCAAACACTGAACGACAATTACTGGGAGATAGCTCAGCCTCTACTTCTTATTTGATGGACCGGTCCAAACTAAGACTACCAATGAACAAACCATAGGGGAAATTTGATTATTGTTTGGGTTTCTTAGAAGAATAATTAGGAATGTTTGAATTGAGAGTTTTGGAAATAAAGGACATTAAATCATACTTGTTTGTAATCCCAATAAAAGAAATATTGGGTCAAATTAGAATTTTGATAAACAAATTATTTGAAAGATATTTAAGTGGATGAGTGATTTGGTCATTCAAATGGATGGAACACTCTTATAATTTAGAGTGTTGAATATCCAATCTTATTATTTTGAATGTGATGTCTGAATTTAGTAGAGTTGGTATCAATAGATATGACTTCATAAGAATTGTGGTTTCAACGAGAATCTCATAGTTTGTAAAACTATTGTCGTCTCGTTAGATCTATTGAAATTGTTAAACTACTTTATATATATTATATATATATATATAACCAATAATTTTAACGAATTATATCGATGACGAAGCCAGTGACAAAACTAAATATTCAGCGGAACATATAGTCAGCCATAGCAGCAAACCGCAAATTCATTCGTTAGAGATGGATATAATCGAGTGCCACATGGAAGGTTGGTAATCTGCAGATCGCCACTCTGATAGTTTCCGATCATCAGAAACTATTAAAGGGGGAACGGCGGGCCGTGCAACAAAAATGGGCTGCGATTATTAACGGTTGCTCGTTGTCGAAGCGACAAGGAGCAAGTAGAATGACTTGGGGTTGTTGTTGTTGATGGCAAATTTTGTGAAAGTGCAAAATAGAAAGAAAGCAAACAAGGTGAGACGGGGCCATGGCCATTTAGATACCCAACGTTGTCCAAAGGGCAATTTGGGACTGGCATAATTTTTGGTCGTTTGTGGCTGGATGATTGATTATACTGGCTCATCATCGCTATTATGGAGGACTACCGTTCAGGTTATTTTTGACTGAGTGGTAAACTCAAAAGTTAAGAACACTATCTAATGGCCAAGTTCTTTGTAGGATTTCTAATTATGCTGC